>JBBPMT010000177.1:0-10393 GCA_038090455.1 Garcileccinum viscosum
CAAGGGTAGTCTTGGTCTGGTTTAGTTATGTATGTGTGTTCTTGCATTGTATGGCGTTCTACTTTTTCAGATCGTGTAATCGGATTCAGACTGGTGATGGTCGCGTCCTGTACTTCGACAACAATCCGGGGTAAGGTTCTCGAAAACCGTGGTTTGTCTTGCATTTGACATGCGTCACTTGCATATGTATGTCGGCTACTCAATGGCTGATAAGCTCAGAATTGCCAGGGCAATCTATAGATCGAACATCCGAGTCTGAACATGGTCGTGGCATAGTATAGTCCCGGAACTATGACCAGTACATGAAGGCCATCGGACGACCTGAAAACGAGTCGACAGAACACCTTGTGCAGACCAGAGCGTCTTCTGAGTCGTTCCCGACGCTAGCCTAGCTGAATCCATTGCTACTATCATCAGTACCCCCCGTCACTTCCTCCGTCGTAATCGTCGTAACCGTCATCACCATCGTCATAGCCACCACCGTCATCATAGCCATCATAGTCATCGTAATCCCCATAATCATTGTCTTCCTCGCCCTCAGCCCCGTACTCGTCGTCGTTCGCCTCGACCTCGACCTCGACCTCATCCTCGTTTGCCTCGGCTCCGTCGTCGTCTTCATACTCGTCCATTTCGGCCTCGTCTTCATTCACCTCGTACTCGTACTCATCCACATCCCCACCCTCGTTCACCTCACCATTGTCCTGTTCCCCGTCCTGTTCCCCATCCCCATCCTCGTCCTCATTATCGACCTCTTCCTCTCCCTCATCCCAGTCCTCAACCTCACCAACCTCTTCCTCTTCCTCCTCATATTCATACTCGTACTCCTTCACCTTGTCTCTGTCCTCTCCCTCGCTTTCCCCGTCTTCCTCGTCCCCCTCACCGTCATCTTCATAAGTGATCACCTCATCCTCGTCATCATCCTCTGTGTCCTCGTCTTTGTCCTGATACACGTCCCGTCGAAATCCAATTACATCCTCAAGTACTGTCTGACTTTCTTCACCTTCAAGAACGTTAGGGTGAGGACTATGCAGAGGAGAGGAGAGAGAAGGGTTGAGGAAGGAGAGGTTAAGAAGAGGGTGATAGAAGGGAGAAGGATTAGGAGGGGGAGTGTCAGTAGGAGGCCCGACAGGGCTGCGAAGAGTCTTAGTTGCTGGAGGAGGCTCCGGCAGAGAATTTTCGGTGGATGCGGAAGGATTGGGAAGGATTGGAATCGATGGTAACGGACGTAGTTCATTCAGGAATCTTCCATGGATGTCAAGAAGGATATCGGGTCCATGAGGAAGCTCCTTGATGCGCTGGACAAACGCTGGGAAACCTGCGACGACAGGAGGGGATGCGATGCACGAGTACAACACATCGGGTTCCACCTCTAGTAATTGACGATGCCTGGAGGTCGATAGGCATCCAATGCCGTGAGTCGAACGACGATCGGGACACACCTTGCAACGAGGCTGCACGAAATCTCTTTCAGGATGTTGTGTTCTGTAAGGTTGCTCCGAATGTAGGCCAAGGCCTGATCCCGAAGATCGTCCAATCCAACCTAGCGAGTCATTTATGTAATGCATAGTTGCACCACCCGACTGTGATAGGAGATGCTAACCTTACAGGCAAGGCGGTACATAGACTTGGCAGAACACCTTGGATTATCGAGCGGGTTCGCAGTACTTGAAGATTTACAAGCTCGCCTACCAGGCGTGGTTGAACGGAGAGGCAAGAAGCTAACATTACCGGTAGCGAGGTAATTCAATAGGGTATACCACCTATTACCCATGAAATTGCTCTGAAAAAACTTAAGAAATACACCGAGGTACGACTCACGTCAGAAACGCAGTATCCGTGACGAGAACATGGCGATTTCTTGAAGACTGCAGACGCACGGCGGATGGTTTCGCCAATGTCTTCTCTCCTGGAATCTGCCTCATTGGTCACATCTTTCCTCTAGAATGATTGATCACGTACTCGAACGGTCGGAATTCAAGAATGTATTAGAGATATTTGAGTCAGTTTCGCCGTCGGACGAGCTAAGGGAAAATATCAGCACCTAGACTGAAGCTCACATCTCGGAAACAGGGTCCTCGTACTCTTCGAGATCGCTGTCGCTCCCGTATCCATAATCTTCAATCGGACATTCCCTAGGAACATCATTGTCGTCCATGAGCTCGCGCAATGAAGGGTTAGAAGGATCGATGTCAGAGCTCAACACTATCGTGTGTTCCGAATCAACATGACGACCACATCTTGGAATAACAATAACGCACGATCGATGAAATATTTCGAGCCTTTGGCCAGAATATCATTGTTTGCGCAAAGGGCACGAGGCTTGATGATCCGACCTGACGAGGAGGATCTCATTGAGAAGAGATGGAACTCGGTGTTGACAAGCTCCTCTCTGAGGAGAAGCTTCCTGAACAATATTTCCAGAGACCCATCTGTACCTGGATGCGACATCGAGCCTATAGACATAGAACGAGTGGACCGAAAGCAACAGGGTTCTTCTGGGCAATTGTATACCAGCTATCGTGCGATGCTCCCGGAGACTGCTATCGTGCAACAAGCACAGTTGTGGCCGGGATGAACGTCAGACGCATGCATGACTATGTTGACACACCTGTGACTACCCCTCGATATTAGAGGGAGATGAATGGACTCGAAGGCTGTGTTGGGGGGCGCGGATCTGGAGTTGCCACGTGGTACACTCAATCGTGCCGGCATGCCGAATTGTCGGAGAAACGGTGCGTGCTTAGTCGCGGAGCGCAGACTCTTACAATGTTACTACATACAAGTGTACAGAGTTATAAAAACATTATCCCACCATCTTGCCAGCAGAGTCAGCGTCTGAGTTCCGTGATTGATGCATTCCGCAAAAGGTGTCTCTTACTATTCGAGCACCCGGACCTGCAATAACTATCTGTCGACTCCCAGATCTGAGTCGCTCGAAAATGACTAGAATTGACTGTGGTCATGCAGTATTTTCTGCTTCCTTCACGGCAGACTGCAAGCACGTTTTGAGCGGCGGAAACGACAGGATGATACGACGATGGCAAGTAGATGACGGACAGCAGGTTGGCTCAGCAATACAAGCAGGGGCCGGCGTTGTTGCCGCCGCGCTATCAGAGGATTGCAAATGGTTGGTATGCGGGTTGAACTCACAGCCGTATGCGAGGGTGTGGAGCGCAGAAAGTCACACAAAGGTCCTGGATATCGCGGAGCACACAAGCGGCTGACATTTCTTCCAACTCGTCGACATTTGCCACGGGTGGGTTAGACAAACGCGTATTTATCTGGAGCATTGCCACAGGAAAACAGCTCGTAGGCCCGCTGTAGCATGAATCCTGGGTGGTGGCAGTTCGGTTTTCTCCGGACGCTCGCCATCTTGCTACCGCTACGGCCGGAACATCGATCAGAATCTTTAACAGCGACGACGGTCAACAGTTGCTCGAAATCCCGTGCCCATTCGAGCGGTTCGTATCCTCACCGCTGGCTTGGTCAGCCGATGGTTGTCAAATTTTTGCTGCCTCTTAGCCGTTCAACGAAGCCAAGTGTTTTGACACATCCTCAGGGTCATTACTCAGTACATGGCCCCTTCCTACGGGTAGCAGTTCTACGTGCATATCTTCTATCGAAACCTCTTCGAATCAAAAGTTTATCGCCGTTACCAAAAGCACCTCGCTGTCTTTCCAGGATGCTTCAACATACAAGCAAATCGGTCCTATAATCAATCGTGCCAGTGACGTCTACTTCATGGCACTCTCCCCTGACAGCACGTACGTTTTTACCGGTGAAGCAAACGAGAAAGTCACCGCGAGGAGTCTTCTTGGTATCCTACCGGACTCGTATCTTACAGGAGATGTAAGTGTTTCTACTGCTGATTGTTTTCAAGTCTCAAAGCATGAAATCCTGTTTCCTCAGCGTCGTGAGTGTGTTATACGATGTTAATTTGCGCTACTTGTGAACCGTTTGCGTTAGAATTCCCAATAATGCAAATCAACGAAGAAGCACTGGAAACTTGGACTCAGGGCGACCTGACTCGCACGGAACGATACTTAACAAAAAAGATCCAGGAAGTTCAGGATCCTTCTCGTCATTCGCAATGCCTCGCCCAGCGTTCCCTTATACGGTCCCGTCTGAAACAGTACAACCTGGCTATGGATGATGCGAAAAAGGTAGCCTTTCGATCGCATTTCGTCTTGTCACGCGTTAACTACTATACATCAAGTCTGTCGTAGCTCAGTGGTCCGCAATCGGTCATATTGCAATCTCAATAGCCCGCGCAGCCGATGGCGATCATGACGCTGCCATGCGTGTATTCGACCTCGTCTTCACTAATGGTTCCTTGCCTGAAAGCAATTTTGTTTTGCTTATCAAGGTACGTACCCACTATTTTTATCGCTTCTTGCATTGATATTTGGCTTCATGTAGGCAATTGTCCTGTTTCAGTGCGGAAGACACTATGAAGCTATTTCGCGAGTCGAAGACTTGATCGATGCTCTGGATAACAAGATGATATATATCACAGTCCGGGTACGTAAATTCTAGGATTATCGACCGGCATGAAATGTTGAGCGGGCTATGTCTAGGCCCGAATGTACATCATACTCACAAGCATGTCGCTGGAGGAAGGGAACCATGAGAAGGCCGCGGAACGGATCAGGCGAGCAGGGGAACCTGCCGTCCCTGAAGATTGTCTTGAATTGGTCGTTATTTTTCTTGTAAGTTGCCTTATCTCATTCCATTTTCAACCTGACTCAATGTATCCGAAAGATTTTTGGATGGAATTTTGATGATCTCAGTGCTGAAATACAGCAGCACTTTCAGCGATGCATGAACATGCTAGAAGACATCGGTGACATAGCGATGCGGTCTAAGAATTCAGGAGAGGCCATTACATCCTACTCTGCCGCACTGTCTTTGAACCCTTCGAATCCCGCGGGTCTCTTAGTCAAACGAAGCACAGCTCACGCAACAATAATGTTATGGGAGGACGCATTAAGGGATGCTGATGACGTATGACTTTCCAATCTATATAGTATAAAAATCAACATATGTACCATAAAATAATAAAAGTTTTGTGTATTTTGTAGAGTGCCGAACTGGGGGTAGGTGCCGAACTGGGGGCAAGGCATAGTACATCTTTTTTCCTTTGACGCTGAAAAATTACAAATGCGCATCGTTACACCTGCTACAGGCAGAAGCCGGTTCGCAGCTTCGTACCCATAGTTGATGCCAATCAGACTCACGCATCGTAATGGTGACGAGGCTGAACGTGAACTATCCACCAAATAGTCGTGTCAAAGCAACCCAGTGGTGCTGTTTGTGAGAAAACGATCCTCACATTCTACAAAGTAGTACTAATAGCCTCGTGGAAATCCTCAAGGTTACAACGCCACGAGGGGCACGTGATCGTTGCACTCTGACCTGTACTCCCATCATCACCACACTAGCACCGTCAGTGTCTGAGTTTCGTGATCGATGCATGCTACAGAAGAAGGTAGATCCCTTGTTATTTGAGAGTACTCAGGCCCGCGATAATCGTTTGTCGATACGCAGCAGATCGCCCGAAGGTAACTGAGATTCAGTGTGGAAATGTGGTTTACTCGGTTTCAAGTTGCTTTACTGCGGATATCAAGGAGGTATTGAGCGGTGGGGCCGATGGGATGGTTCGCCGATGGCAGGTAAATGATGGACGTCAGGTTGGCTCGGCAATCCAAGTAGGGGACACTATCTGTGCGACCGCACTGTCAAGAGATCACAAATGGCTGGTGTGTGGATTGGCCGTACACCCGTATGCTAGGGTGTGGAATGCGGAAACTCAGACGAAAGTTCTCGACATCGCAGGCCACGCAGGCCAAGTGTGGTCCGTTGACATTTCTTCCAACTCAACGACATTTGCCACAGGTGGAATAGACAATCGGGCATTCATCTGGAGCATTACCACAGGCAAACAACTCGTGGGCCCGCTGCAGCATGATTCCTGGTTAGTTGCAGTCCGGTTCTCTCCAGATTCCCGCCGTCTTGCCACCGCTACGGCCGAAACATCAATCAAAATCTTTAGTAGCGACGACGGTCGGCAACTGTTTGACATACCGTGCCCCTTCGAGTATGCCGTAATATCCTCGCCCCTTGCCTGGTCAACCGATGGTTGCCAAATCTTTTCTGTCTCTCAGCCGTCCAAAGAAGCCCGGTGTTTTGACACATCCTCAGGGTTATTGCTCAGTTCATGGCCTCTTCTTACCAGCAGTGGTTCCCTGTCTTCCATCGCAGTATCGTCCAATCAAAAGTTCATCGCCGTTACCTCAAACACCTTGCTATCTTTTCGGGATGCCTTGACACAAAAGCAAATTGGTCCTGTAATCGATCATTCCAGTGGTATTCACTCCACGACGCTTTCTCCTGACAGCACCTACATCATTACCGGCGAAGAAAGCGGAAAAGTTACTGTGAGGAGTCTTCTTGATGTCCTACCAGACTCGTACTTGTCAGGAGTTGTAAGTGTTCTTAATACTCATCGTTGTCGAATCTCAGAGGATGAAACTTCCCACCACTTCCTCAGCACCGTGAGTGTGTTAAACAATGTTAATTTTCGCACTTGTGATCTGTTTGTACCAGAATTTCCGCTCATGCAAATCAACGAAGAGATACTTGAAGCTTGGACTCAGGGCGACTTGGCTCGCACGGACAAACTCTTGACAGAGAAGATACTAAATGATCTAGATCCTTCTCGTCGTTTCGAATGTCTCGCTCAACGGTCCCTCGTACGTTCCCGCCTTAAACAATTCAACTTGGCTATAGATGATGCGAAAAAGGTAGCCTTTCGACTCTCTTTGTTTTTGTCACCTGTTAATTATCGCATATATTGAAGTCTGTCGCGGATCAGTGGTCCACAGTCGGTCAGATCGCGATCGCGATAGCCCGCGCAGCCAATGGCGATCACGATGCTGCCATGCGTGTGTATGACCTCGTCTTCGCTAATGGTTCATTGCCCGAAAGCAACTTTGTTTTGCTTATCAAGGTACGTGCATAGTGCTCTCATCACTGGTTGTAGTAATACCTGGCTTCATGCAGGCCATCGTACTATTTCAGTGTGGAAGACACGATGAAGCTATTTCGCGGGTTGAAGACTTGATTGGTGTTATGAATGACAAGACGGTATATATCACAGTCCAGGTATGTGAATTCTAGGATGACTGACCAGCATGAGATGACGAACGGCTCGTATATAGGCTAGAATGTATATCATACTCGCAGGCATGTCGGTGGAGGCAGGGAACCATGAGCAAGCTGCAGAATGGATCAGGCGCGCAGGGAAAATTGTCCCTGCGGATTGTCCTGAACTAGTGGTAATCTCTCTTGTAAGCTGCTTAATCTCACTCGATCTTCCGCCTGACCGACTGTATTCGCAAGATCTTTGGATGGGACTTTAATAGCCTCGCTGTTGAAATCAAGCAGCACCTTCAGCAATGCGGGAACATGCTAGAAGATATTGGTGACGAAGCGATGAGGTCTATGGATGCAGAAGAGGCCATTATATCCTATTCGGCTGCATTGTCTATGAATCCTTCGAATCCCGCCCGTCTCCTGGTTAAACGAAGCAAAGTTTACGCAACAACATTGTCATGGGTGGAAGCATTGAAAGATGCTGATGACGTATGACCTTCCCATCTTTTATGTGACAACACTGAGTTTCGCTCGCTCAGGCAATCGAGGCAGACCCTCAGGGTCCCTGGGCATATGAAAGAAGACATGCAGCACTGCATGCTCTAGAGCGCTACGATGATGCAGCTGATACAATGAAACAAATGATTGCTCTTGAGCGTCAGGGCGGAGCAGGAGGAGAAGCAGCGTTGTGCCAACTGTTGGAGGAGCTGATAGCTCGTTCAGGCGAGGCAACAATTCTTGGCTGGACAGGACAGTCTTCATCGTACAACAGCTGTCTCCCAGCTTCCTTTTCCTTTTATCCTCAAACCCCATCAGTTTCGCTCGCCGTCGAGGATGCCGAAATGGACGGGCGTATCTCGGAATTGAAACGTTCGATATCCCAGATGGAGGCGATGCTCGTCTATGAGCGAGTTACTCGCCTACCATCAACGCGATTTACCCATGGGAGACTACACCTCCCATGTATCTTGTTCCAGGTCAAGAAGCTTGTTGAGAAGCCTGATGCTGAGATCGGTGAAGGAAAGTATCTTGATGCTCGAGTATCGGGGATCGGCCATGTAGAATTCCGAACTTCGGACACGCTTTCGTTGGCAGAGCCGCGCAAACTCGTTTTCGTCCATCCTTGGATTGGCGACCTGCGTGGCCCAGTCGACGAGGTCGGTTGGGGAAGCACATCGGATAGCGATGATGAGTCTGGTTCAGAGGTCGAAGCAAATTCGGGGTTTTCAGCCGCTACATTCAATCCGGTCGCTCCTCCCTCGTATACTGGTCCCATCGCCACAATGGATGACTATACCCGCGCATTACAACTCATCGTCCGTCTGCAACAGCCTTTCCATGCTCTCTTGCTGCAGCAACAACCTCAAGGGGAATACAAGCGGGTCGCTGCTGAGCACGAGATCGTTTTACCAGGGCTTGAACGTCACATCAGCTCCTCCAAAGATATCCGTGTCGGGATCGTAGAGATATTGTAATTGCAGTGGTGTTGAACGCATGTAGGATTAGGCTGCTGCTCACCTGGAGTCACTTTTTCTTGTATAGTACATATGTCTGAGGCTTTTCATACTTTGTTCCTCGCCGAGTCCCAGTCACGGTGGAACTTGCGCATTTATAACATTTGAATATGTACCGGCAGCGGAGGGTAACAGTGAGATAAGGGATGAAGATGGATTTGACTAAGTACGCATACTACAGAGCGTCACGGTGTTGGGATACGAGTGAGAACGATGGGAATGGTGCGCGATGATTGAATAGTCGTCCGGAGCCACTCCTGCGCTCCACAACGGTCGTTCCAACTATATCAGGAGGTTCTTACAGGCACGAACTAAATTCTTTAGCAGTAGGAGTTCATCTATGCGCACGTGCGACGTATGATTCACTCTGCGTCTCTGGTACTCTCCTGTCTTTCAACTCTCTCTGATCTTTTCTTCATTTTGTGTCTGTTTCGTCCCCACCCATCGGGTTGTGAGGAATTCCTTACATAGACTTCTTTTCAAAGGTTCGCAGCAAGGGAATCGTCGCTCATCGATCATCCAGCATTACATGAGACACTCTCGGATACGATCAGGTTTCAATTGAGTCGCTATCACGGAGACAAACTGCCGAGGATCATTATACTATGCGTTGCAGATCAAAATCATCTTATTGTTTGGGTTGACGGAGCTCGTTGCGCAGATGAGCTGGGTAGATAGTGTTGAAGTTTTGTCTGGGGAGATTTCCGTTTGCTGATGTCTAGAGTTTGACTGGACCGGGGGGTCAAAAGTCGAGTAAGTCTTTTGTTACGTCTGGGTGGTTGAATGGGGGTTAATGGGAGGTTGTGATAGGTCGGCTGTGTTAGTGTACGATGACGCTGCAAGATGGCGTTTCGACTCCAGCACTATGACGATAATATCGCCCACCTGTAATTGTATATTAGCGATATAGTGGCTGTGAGTTTAGGTTGCGATTCACTGGGGGGTTCGGAAATCATGTCTACCTCGACGTCGGACGCCTCTCCGCCTCTCCGCCCTTTTACTCGTGCGTTGCCCATGCCGCCTGAACATCTCGTTTCCCTCCTCTCCCGAATGCATTCTCTACGGGTATAGTATCGGGCGCCATCGACACCGCTTGACGCCGTACGCGTTCTTTCCGCGGGCGTATGGGCGTTGTAGCCCTGTTCGTTTATGTGGAGCTGGCGAAAGACCGTGATGTGGTCTGTTAGATATTACTTTTATTACGATCCTACATAGTCATTAGTGCACGTGCGCTCTCGTACTTAGTCCATTTTTCTTCACACGGACACCTGTTACGAAAACAATACCCAATGAGGATTCCTTCGGATACACTCGAGAGCGTATGGTCAAAGAAATGATGAGTATTGCTAAACTAGGGAAAACGCAATACATGAGAGAAACTACTTAAATACGAGGCGGAATATGGACATGCGGTAGGCGCATGGTACGAGGCTATACTACACGAGAAAGGCTAGAATGGAATGACGTCACAGGGAAGGTTCTAGAAGTTAATATGATAAACGTGAAGAGGTGAAGGGAAACGGTCTAGAACTTGTGATATGAAGTGAGGATGTGACGAGGTGACGTATGTGAGTATATACGAGGGTGAACGTGAAAGGGTAAAATCGTTACAACACCTCAGTCTCGTTCACGCACGACGACTGAGCCTTCTTTCGTTCCGTTTAGTCACGACCGCGTTCGATACGCATCATGGTCGCCATCAATCTCTGTCATCTTGAAGATGT
>JBBPMT010000177.1:10492-23174 GCA_038090455.1 Garcileccinum viscosum
TGACGTAGCCGGCTTCCTCGGGGATGGGTGCGCCAATGCAGGCGAGAGTGGTGGCGTTGACGACACGGCTGACGCGAAGGAGGTCGAATTTGGAGAGAATTTGAGGACGGCGATGTCAAAACGGTCGGGGTAACGGAGGGTGAGTTCGCCGACAGAAGATCCGGCGATGGTGACCTTGGCATCCGCGTCTGCGATCTCTTTGAAGATCTGGAATGTTGGTGAGCGACTTTATCCAGGTGTTTCTCTTTTTCTCACGTAAAATCGAGCATTTACTTGGCGTTTTTGATGAGGATGGTGCGCTTGCTTTCGGTCTGGGCAATGTCAGACGTGAAGGTGAAGACAGAGACCTTAGCTCTGATGACCTTGTTGATGATGCCCTCTGGCCCGCGAGCAAGACCATGCCTTGTACTACGCGGCTTCCGGCGAGACTCCGTCCCGTGATCCTTACGACGCGCACGTTGTCCAGGTTGAAATTTTGTGTCGTTGGGCATGATTCCAATATGGCCTCTGCGAAAAGGGCAGAGGGGATATCTTCGAAGCCGTACTGTTTTGATGCGATAGCAAGATCGTGGGAATGGAGAGGGTACGCTAGACGTGGAATAGATTTCAACGGGTGTCCATCTTGTGCGCGTCGAGTAGGAGATGAGTATATACTCTCGAGCACTCGAGCGTATCATTTGTTGATCTCGCACGGATGTAGACCCATAATGAGGAAATATTCTGCCTTTTTGAGTAGCTCACCTGCGAAGGTAGTGATGGCATTGGCCGCGTCGTCCATCTAACAAAGGGCCCGTGTGATGAGCAGAACTTCCTGAACCTACGTGCCATGACGAGCGGCTTTGTGGTTACCTAACGCTGGGCCGAGTTCAAAGTTATACCAAATACGGCCTACATTCACCAACCAGCCACAACTTGAAGGACTCGGATGGAAGGGTCATGTGCATGAACCACTTCAGGCATCCGCCCACTCGCACTTCATTATGCACGCATGAAATTTCCTGAACATCTCATTCGATACATAGCTGTGTCACCTGTGGGCGTGTTGGTCTAATTTGTGTTAAGTATTGCGCCCTCATTTGCCCGTTATCATGTAAATTGATGTAATAGATGAGGTCACATTGCCGAGTATCTTCTGTAGGCATGAGGGTTATCCATGTTGGTCCAATTTGTATTGCTTTGGCTTCACCTCATGTGCTGTGATCATGTTATATGTTGACGCGTTGCCAGATTACTTATCCACGAAACAAAATGTTGAAGAGAGGAATTAGCAACCTTTTCCGCAGCAATGCACGCTCAGTGGACGACTACTTTGTTGCAGAAAGGAAACCTGGATTAGCAGCAGGACCAACCAGCTAGGAGATTCTATCGCAGTCGCAATCCGAATCGCGGCTGTACGCCATGTATCAATGTCGAATGTGGACTTGCTTCTTCGATTAAATTTGTCATTGTGATCGCAGTCTTGTATAACAAACTGGTCCTCCCCACCTATATAAGCCAGCCGAAGCAGCTCCCGCTGTTGACATCCCTACTATCCTCGCCCCTCATGCCCCCTGCAAGTACAACCCCCTTTAAAATTCGACCCCGAGGTCGACCATCAGAGTCGGCATCTTCCACGTTCACATCAGCATCCTACAACTCTGCTTCAAACACAGAGACCGTCGCCGATGGATTAGCTGTGGGACTGCTAGATCCTACGACTGCTGGAAATAGAAGAGCGATGTTACAGCTAATCAATCGTCTTCGTGATACTGGGTGCCAGACTTCCCTATTTTTATAACCTCGTTGCGGTGCTCACCACTGGCATGCACTTGATAGTGTACATGCCGACATCGACCTGCCTATGATTGCTGTCATCGGAAACCAGAGCGCTGGCAAGTCGTCTCTCATCGAATCCATATCTGGCATCACGTTGCCCCGGTCATCGGGGACCTGCACAAGGTTACATGTTCCTTTTCGGTTCCTGTCACATCTGCTCATTTTCATGCAGATGCGCAATGGAGTGCAAGCTCACCCATTCCGTTTCTGCGTGGAAATGTTTGGTCAAACTTCACTTCAGTACCGATGCCAGCGGCATGCCCATTGATGTAGAGATTATTTCGTTCGGTAGTCCTATCACCGACAAATCGATGGTTGAGGATCGTATCCGGCGGGCCCAGAGGGCCATCCTTAATCCGTCTAGGAGTCCGGACAGGTACCTCAATCAGGACGACTTGCTTGACTCTGGAAACGAAGTGTCGTTTTCCAAGAACTACGTTTCACTGGAGATAAGTGGTCCAGAACTCACAGATTTGTCTTTCGTGGATCTTCCAGGACTCATTGCCAGTGTCGGGAGGGGAAGCGACGACGGTGACATAGAGCTTGTCAGGTCATTGGTTATCTCATACATAGAGAAGCCCAGTTGCGTCATACTGCTCACTGTGGCTTGTGAGAGTATGTGATAAAGCGTTTTCTTGTGTTGTCGCATGTCTAAGATCACTACTTCTCAAGCCGACTTTGAAAACCAAGGAGCACATCAGATAGCGAAGCAATACGACCCACTTGGGAAGAGAACTGTCGGTGAGTCGTAGTCAAGCTTTTCTCCCATCTAACACCGAAGTTATTGATCCACACGTTTTCAACAGGGGTCCTCACTAAGCCCGATCGGATTCCCCCGGGTGATGAGGATGACTGGCTTCGAATCCTCCGCAACGAGACAGAACCACTGGTTAACCATTGGTACTGCGTCAAGCAGCCTTCTTCACAGGATGTCTCCAAGGGAATCACGTGGGAGGAGGCGCGTCAACGTGAAAATGAGTGGTTCAGCTCCGTGCAACCATGGCGTTCTCTCGACGCGCAGCATCAGAGGTACTTGAGAACAACCAACCTGACGGAAAAGCTGGGGCATATTTTGTCGGAACTGATTTCGAAGAGGTCAGTTATATCTTTCTGAATTGCGGACGAACCTTTGAAATTCGCTTAGGTTGCCTAAGATTCAGGAGGAGCTGATGAACGCCATTCAAGAGACACATAAGAAGCTTCAGGCTCTTCCAGAGGCTCCGTCTTCAGATCCCGTTGGTGAAGTTCTCCATCTCCTTGGAAACTTCACACGGGATTTGGAACGACGTGTGGAGGGTACGTCTGAAGAGGATGGTTTATTGCAATGTATTCGCCCGCACCAGGAGGTTTTCAAGATTGCCATTCGAAGAACTGCTCCGTACTTTGTCCCGTGGACGCAGACGGAGACCAAGGAGCTACCAGAGGCGGAGTTTTTGGCTAACGAAGACGGAGATGAAGATCTATCTGCGGGAGAATTTCTAGGAGAGAGTAGCAAGATTTATGTCGACCAAGTCCTGAAGCAAGCGCAAAGGTGATCGTCGTCTTCTGATTTTGCTTAAATTCATATTTTGATGCAACTTTACCAGCGCATGTACGCGGGAGCTTCCAGACAACTACCCGTTCGTGATTCATTCCAACCTGATCAAAGGATTCACGCAAAAGTGGAGCTCACCCGCAATGGTCCTCTTTGATGAAGTCTACGAGATCTTGAGAGTTGATATTGAGAAACTTGTGGATGGACACTTCGCGCACATGGGCAATGGCAATGCAAAGCAAGCAATCTTGTAGGTTACAAGTTCTATGTTCATACCCTCGGAGCTCACCATGATGTAGGATGATTCTTCACGATCATCTCGACGAGGCTGCTGAAAAGACCAAAGAGAGGATCCAGTGGCTACTCAGCCTTGAAGAGAACCCAACCACTCTCAACACGCATTATTACGCCGACTATAAAGTCAAGTTCATTAGCTACTACAAAGCTGCCCGGGGCGAGCGTGATTTGGTGGCCAAACTTCAGCTTGGTCGATGGTCCCAACACTCTGCCACTGCCAGGACCCCCAGTCATCCACCGGGCCATGAGTCCCCAGTCGACAAGGTGCTTGGTGGCCTTAACGCGTTAGGAATATCGGCCCAGGTGACAGACATCCCCAAGCTACTTCCTCCTGATCCATGGGATGCCGCTTTGAACATCATGGCGAGCGTACGGGCTTACTTCCAAAGTAGGGTCATAATCTGAATTTTTGTTGTGAGACGATAGGCTGACTTTTGCGCCACAGTTGCATACAAGCGTTTCGCAGATATGGTTCCAATGGCCATCGACCATGAACTTGTACGGGGCATGCCAAGAGGGGTCGAGAGGGCGTTCCGGGAGGGTCTCCAGATTACCGGACTGGATGGGTACGAGCGGTGCAAGAGCATGTTGGAGCAACCTATCAGCGTGGTGTCAGCCCGTCAAGAGATTCAGGGAAAGTTAGACAGGCTCCATGCTGCGCGTGTCGAGCTGAGGCGGTTGATGTAACTTCAACTCATGTGTTCACGAGAGGTTCGAATGACTACTGCGTTTGCGATACCATTATATATATATTTTTCATGTACCAGCATACAGCGTCGTGGAATCGTCAGGGGGCACGCATTATCTCGTTCGTCATTGTCATGGGGGCACACTGGCGTGTTGTTGTAGTACCTGACAATATGTCATCTGTCATTGGCGTCTTCGTCATGTTGCGGCAATAGCATGCCATTCAAGTTTTATTGGGATTTCCGTATGCGTGCCTCCACTGACACATAGTAGAGAAGGAATAGCTTGTTTACACAAATCGATCAAAGCGATGATATTGGTTTCAAATCTCAGTCGTCGAGGTACATACAATACTTGAACAAAAGACAACACCCAAGCTAGTAAACGTGTATACAATGAAACGTAGAGACGACATCTTCTATCCGTGGTGAGATCTCCGGATGGAAAGAATCATGCACTTTTCTGCTCCAGGTCATAAGCTATTGACTCGACGGCCACTTGGGGTTTCAGGAGTGTCGTGGTCTTGAACTCGACCGCGTCACCCTGTACCACCTTCTCTGACCTCTGCAGCCCCAGTGCAGTTGTGCACAGCACGGCATTTCCTTGCGACTCTTCCGCGCTTGACTCGAAATCGTCCATGGTAGCCTTGTCAAACTTGTCGCCCGAAACAGCGGTTATGGGACACAAGTCGGCAGAGGTGACCTCTTCGCCCATCGCTTTGTTCAGCCGCAAAGCTATCTTGATGATGTTGGAGATGCGTTCATTAAACTTTTGCTTAAATTCGCGATAAAGGTCCTTGTAGCTCTTAGTACATCCTGCAGCGACGAGGATGATAACGAGCGTGTCGAAGATGTGCTCCACCATCGTCGCGTGGGGGTCAGCCACTTGTACAGCCAATTTTTGTGTGTGTGCACGTGTCAAGGCACGCCAGCGGCCGCCTACAACCTGCGATTCTGGTTACGATGGTGAGCATGAGTCAATAGCATTGACAAAGAAAAGTCACTTGTTTCGCGGATGTCGCTGTAGATTTCTGAAAGTGGCTGCTCGGCCTGGAGGCCGTCGAAGTCCCAGGTCATGATGATCCAGCGCGAAAACTCGGCGCTTGCGCCCTGCAATGCGATCTGCACAAGGAGTGGGTCCTTGCTGTGCAGCACAGTGCTAAGCAGATGCGTGAGGTTGGACCCCATGAACTCGGTTGTCCTGTTCCTAGCCTTCTTGATCTCATCTGCGCGTGCCTGCTGGGGGGCAAAATCAAATGAGTTGGAAATGATGGTGGATGTCTGGAGGATCTCGGAGTTGAGGTCTTTGAGGAGACTGGCAACTTCGACGTCTGAGAGAGTGTCGGTTTTTGGAAGGTACACTTGGGTGCCCTTGGTATCGAGGAGGACTGTGAGATCCTCGTATTTGGTCTGCGCATGCTGGAGCTCGCCATGGAGGTTCTTGAGCTCGGCATCCTTGACATCAAGCTGCTCCCTGAGGCCATTGACCTCGGCCACGAGTCGCTGGTTCTGCAGGAGTGCCTCTGTCTTTTCTTCTTCCTCGCGACGCAGCGCTTGATGCGTCTCCGTCCTGCTCTCCCTCTCCTGTCTGAGCGTGCGTGAGATAGCACTGGCAAAGTTGAGAGCCCGCTGCAAGGCGGCATTGAGCCTATCGACTTTCTCTTTTAATTCCCGGTTGTTCTTGTTGGCGGCTTTCAGCGACTCGTTGAGCTCTCGTATACGCTCCTCTTGCTCCCTCTCCCTCTCCTCCTCTTCTTTTGATTTTTCGCCCATGAGGTACCTGATCATCTTGAGTAGTAATTTCTGTGTGAACCACGAGATGACCAAAAAAAACCTGAACACCACGATGACGATCAAAGGTAGTGCCACAAACGTGATAGTAAAGACCAGATACCTAGACGGCGTAAACGCGATAGGAAGGACCCAATATCTCGGTGGCGTGAATACAGACGTCGACCAGTGACTCATAGCAAAGCAAGCAGCGAATTAAAAAAAAAAATAGACCAGGGTAGTAAAACGCGCGGTGGGGGTGCTAGAGGCGTGTCCGTTCCTAGCACTCCATGTCGTGATCACTATGATGACTCTTCTCCTGGTAGCGCTTTCAAACACGTGGTGTCAGCGTTTTTCTGGGAGAACAGCAGTATGTACGCCTCGTGTATTTCATTTTGTGGGGTGGGCGTTGCCTTGCCTGGCCTTCTGTTTCCATGATCAGACTGCAAGGCGCCACGAGTTTGAGACTTAGTTCTTTGAAATGAATGCCGTTCCTCTTGCAGATGAAAAGCTGCCCTTATCGTGATATTGGTCCCTTACGTCTGCTCGCTGACCCTACAAACTACAGATACCTCACACCCTTTTATTCTTGGATGGATGCTCCCCCAAAAACCTTGTCTAGGCCGTTTACGCAGGCTCGTCGCTGCCTTCGATGTAGGCACCACCTTCAGTGACATATCGTATATTGTCCTCGACACGGGCGAAACCCCCCGAGGCACAGGGTATCATGATGTTTGTTTCGATGCACCCCTTCTGCCTCCCCCTTCCCTTGTGCCTCACCCTTGACGGATCATAACATCAGAAGATACCCAATACAGGAGCATGTAGGTAGTGCATCGCAACTTATCGCCTGAGTCCATCCTATGTTGCGACCAGCACGGCACCCCTTGTGCTTTTGGAGCGGAAGCACTGCAGGCTCTGACAAGACTTGTGATCACTCTCTGTACTTTTTCTTGGCGTACCAAATGCGAATAAGGACATGCGTTGGTGATGTTCAAACCTGATGTAATCAATTCATAAATAAGACAGGATTTTATACCCTGTAGACTCCCATCATCTTCTCAGCACCGTCAGCATCCCAGTTTCGTGACAGATGGATTCTGCACAAAAAGGTAGATCCCTTGTTATTCCATAATACCCAGGTCCGCGATAAATCATTTTCGACACCTATCAGATCGCTTGAAAGTAACTGAAATCCAGTGTGGAAATAAGGTATACTCGGTTTCAAGTTGCTTTACTTCAGATACCAAGGAGGTATTGAGCGGTGGGGTAGATGGGATGGTTCGCCGATGGCGGGTAGATGACGGACATCAGGTTGGATCAACAATTCAAGCAGGGGGCACTATCTGTGCGACCGCATTGTCAAGAGATCACAAATGGCTGGTGTGCGGGTTGACTGTGCACCCGTATACTAGGGTGTGGAATGCGGAAACTCAGACAAAAGTTCTCGACATTGGGGGGCACACACAATTGGTGCGGTCGGTTGACATATCTTCCGACTCAGCAACATTTACCACAGGTGGAGACGACAATCACGCATTTATCTGGAGCACGGCCACAGGCAAACAACTCGTGGGCCCACTGCAACATAATTCCTACGTGATTACAGTTCGGTTTTCTCCGGACGCCCACCGCCTGGCCACTGCGACCAACAAGTCGATCAAAATATTTAGCAGCGACAACGGCCAACAATTGCTTGAGATCCCGTGTCCATTCGATGTATCCATATCCTCATCACTTTCTTGGCTAGCCAATGGTTGTCAAATTTTTGCTGCCTCTCCGCCGTCCAATGAAGCCAAGCGTTTTGACTCATCCTCAGGGTCCTTGCTCAGTTCATGGCCTCTTCCCACCACTGGCGGTAGTGGTGCCGTGTCTTCTATAGCAGTATCGTCCAACCAGAAGTTTATTGCCGTTACCAGGGGCAGCTCGCTGTCTTTTCAAGATGCCTCGACACACAAGCAAATTTGCCCTATAATCAATTATGCCAGTGATGTCTACTTCATGACGCTCTCCCCGGATAGCACCTACGTTCTTACCGGAGAAGACAATGGGAAAGTCACAGTGAGGAGTCTTCTTAGCATCCTACCAGACTCGTATGTTACACAAGACGTAAGTGTCTCTATTGCTAATCATCGACGAATCTCAAAGCGTGAGATTTTCTACTGTCTCATCAGCGTCGTGAGTGTGTTAACCATCATTTGTTTTCCCCATTTGTGACCATTTGTGCTAGATTTTCCACTCATGCAAATCAGCGAAGAGATCCTCGAAACTTGGACTCGGGGCGACTTGACTCGCACGGAACAACTCTTGACAGAAAAGATTCTAGATGATCAGAATTCTTCTTGTCATTCCAAATGTCTCGCTCAGCGGTCCCTTGTACGGTCTCGCCTCAAACAATTCAACTTGGCTATAGATGATGCGAAAAAGGTAACCATTCAACTTTTGTCTTTGGTCTCATCGCCCGCTAACTGTCACACATATTAAAGTCTGTCGAGATTCGGTGGTCTACGATTGGTCAGATTGCAATTACAATAGCCCGCGCAGCCAATGGAGACCACGGCGCTGCAATGCGTGTATTTGACCTCGTCTTCACTAATGGTTCATTACCCGAAAGCAATTTTGTTCTGCTTATCAAGGTACGTGTCTAGTGCTCTCTTCGCTGATTGTATTAATGCTTGGCTTCATGCAGGCCATCGTACTATTTCAGTGTGGAAGACACGAGGAAGCTATTTCGCGAGTCGAAGACTTGATTGATGCTATGAATGACAAGACGATGTATATTACAGTCCGGGTATGTGAATTCTAGGATTGCTAACCAGAATATATTGATGAACGGGTCGTATCCAGGCACGAATGTACCTCATACTTGCAGGCATGTCGGTAGAGAAAGGGAACCATGCGCAGGCTGCTGAATGGATCAGGCATGCAGGGAAACCTGTCGTCCCTGAGGATTGTCCTGAACTAGTTGTGATCTCTCTTGTAAGTCACTTAATCTCACTCTATCTACGGCTTGACCGGGAATTCGAAAGGTTTTTGGATGGAAATTTGACAACCTTGATGTTGAAATCCAGCACCACCTTCAACAATGCATGAACATACTCGAAGATATTGGTGATGTAGCGATGCGTTCTAAGAATGCAGAAGAGGCCATTACATCCTACTCTGCTGCATTGTCTTTGAACCCTTCGAATCCCGCAGGTCTCCTGGTCAAACGAAGTAGCGCTCGTGCAGCTACACTGTTATGGGAAGATGCATTGAAGGATGCTGATGACGTATGTATACGACATTTCTATCCCTCTTGTGTGATAAATCTGAGTTCCAACCGCACAGGCAATCGAAGCGGACCCTCAGTATCCTTGGGGATACGAGAGAAGGCACACCGCACTACATGTTTTGGAGCGCTATGACGATGCGGCTGATACAATGAAACAAATGATTGCTCTCGAGCGTCACTGCAGAGCAGGAGGAGAAGCGGCAGTGTGCCAACTATTGGAGGAGCTGATAGCTCGTTCAGGCGAGGCGACAGTGCTTGGCTGGACGGGACAGTCTTCATCGTACAACAGCTGTCTTCCAGCCTCCCTTTCTTTCCGTCCTAAACCCCCCCAAGTTTTGCTCGCCATAGAGGATTCCGAAATGGATGGGTGGATCTCAGGTTTAAACGGCTCAGTGTCTCAGATGGACGCAATGCTGGTCTATGTCCAAGTCATCCGCTTGCCATTAGCACGATTCTCCCACCGGAAACTATCCCTCCCATGTATCTTGTTCCCCGTCAGGAAGCTCGTCGAGAAGCATGACACTGAGATAGGCGAAGGGAAATGATGGTTTGGTGCTCGAGTATCAGGGATTGGTAATATAGAATTCCGGACGTCGGATACGTTCTCATTGGCAGAGCCGCGCAGGCTCGTTTTCGCCCATCCTTGGATCCGTGACTTGCGTGGTCCGCTCAACGAGGTCAGCTGGGGAGGCGTGTCGGACAGCGACGACGAGTCTGGTTCAGAGGTTGAAGTAAATTCACAGTCTCCGGATAGTACACCCAATGCGGCCGCTCCTCCCTTGTATGCTGGACCTGTCGCCATGGTGGATGACTATACCCGCGCATTGCGACTCATCGTCCGTCTGCAACAGCCTTTCCACGCTCTTTTGCTGCAGCAACAACCTCAGGGGGAGTACAAGCGGGTCGCCGGTGAGCATGAGATCGTCTTGCCAGGGCTCGAACGCCGCATCAGCTCTTTTAAGGATATCCATGTCGGGATCGTAGAAATATTGTAATCGCAGCGGTATGAGACACATGTAGGATTAGGCTGTTACTCAACTTATGTTACTTGTTCTTAAATGCTGCATATATTTGAGAAAACCGAGAAAAGAGTGATTATGGAAGTCTTCCCAATCAGTATCCACGTCCGCTCACTTTTTCTTTTTCTTTTTTCCCCCTCCCCCACCACCCGCACCGGATTTCTTGCTTTTCGAAATGCTCATAGATCCACTTCCATTGAGATCCTTGTTTTCTTCGCACGCGCTTTTAATCTCTGATATAGCCGATGTTGTTGGCATAGTCCAACAACCCCACTCATTGAGGATAGAAGAATTAAGAGGCGGTGTGACCAAGAGAGGAGGATCAGTGGGGGAAGCGACAACGAGACTGGGTTCTACTGGGTAATGATCAAGTGAAGGAGGGTTAACGGGACAATGACCAGCGTCGAGAGGGAGAGGGTCGAGGGAAGGAGGACTGAGAGAGCTACAAGGGACGACAAGAGACTTGGGGGAAGCAGGGGAAAGATTGGGAGGCGCCGATATTGACGGTAAAGGATGTAGGTCCTGTAGGAATCTTCTATGGATGTCGAGGAGGATATATGCACCATGAGGAAGCTCCTTGTTTATAATGCGCTGAACAAACGCTGGGAAACCCGCGATAACAGGAGGGGATGCAATGCACGAGTGCAACACATTGAGTTCCATCTCTAGCAATTGCCGATGCCTACGGATTGTTAAACGATCAATACCGGGAATCAAAAATCGATCGGGACACACCTCGCAACAAGGCTGCATGAAATCTCTTTAAGAACATTGTGTTCAGTAAGGTTGCTCCGAATATACGCCAAGGCCTGGTCGCGAAGATTGTCCAGCCCGACCTAGAATTCATTTCATGTCTGATCGCACCATTCAACTATAACAAGATACCAACCTTACAAGCAAGACGATACATGGACTTTGCAGAACATTTTGGCTTGTCTAGCGAGTTCGCAGTGCTTGAAGACTTGGGTCGCCCGCTAGACGCAGCCGAACGGAGAGGCAAGAAGCCAACCTTGCCAGTAGAGAGATAGTTTAAAAGGGTGTACCAACTGTAATCCATTGAATCGATCAGGACAACGTGAGTAGACCGAGGGATGACTCACGTTTGAAATGCAGTATCCTTGACAAGGACATGGCGGTTTCTCGAAGACCGCGGACGCAGGATGGATGGTATCACTAGCGTTTCGTTGTTGTTTTGTATCTCTTTCACCGGGTTCTCATTGGCCATGTCTTTCCTCTCAGGAAGTTGATCATCCATGTTTGAATGCTCAGAACTCATGAAGAAGGCATCAGAGGCATCGGAGTCGGATTTGTCATCGAATGAGCTGAAGATAGATATCAGGTATCACTCAGACATATAACAATCGAGCTCACTCTTCGCCATCGCTAGAATCTGATTCAGCGCTGTCGTTGGAAGAAGGGGAAAATAATGTCCGAGACTGAGCCTCCGAAGTCTCGGAAACATGGTCATCACACTCTTCAAGATCGCTGTCGCTTCCATATCCATAATCGTCAATTTGACATTCACCAGGAACGTCATTGTCATCCGTGAGCTCGTGCAGTGAAGAGTCAGAAGGATCTATATCGGAGCTCAACACTGTTACAAGCGTTGAATGAATGTGACGATCAAATCTTTGAGGAGAAGTTACACACGATCTGTAAAATATCTCGAGTTTTTGGCCAAAAGATCGTTGTTTGCACACACGACACGAGGCTTGATGATCCGACCTGATGAGGAGGATCTCACCGAGAAGAGATGGAACTCGGTGTTGACAAGCTCCTCGCCCAGGAGAAGCTTCCTCAGCAACAGTTCCAGAGATTCCTCCGCACCGGGATGTGACATCGAAACTATAGATTGAAAAAGAAGTCAGTTCAGGCGCTGATCGAGTCAAATAAGCGGGCAAAAACCTGCAACAGGATTCTTCTAAACGATCGTACACCAGCTATTGTGTAATATTTCCGACTCTCCCGAATGTTATTCCTGCAGTGCGATACGTACAACTGGGAGTGAATGGAAGACATGTGCACGATTGTGTTTGACATACCTGCGACCACCCTCAATACCTAGGACGACGGATGGACTCAAATGCTGGGAAGGGCTGGGGAGAGGAGAGGAGAGGAGAGTTGAGTTGCCGCAGTAGGCAAGCCAGGTCGAGCTGTGGCCGATCACAAGCGCGCATAGAATTACGAGTCGACGCACAGACCAGACCCATGTGTGGCAAGTCATGCCGAGCATGCCGAACCGCCGGAGAAGAGGAATGGAGTCATTGCGTTGACGAAAGGAAAAAGA
>JBBPMT010000178.1:10031-23113 GCA_038090455.1 Garcileccinum viscosum
AACTTCACGATCAATTTGGTCAAGACTTCTTTGGCTAGACTTGAACTTGAAACATCGATAGCGTGCCGTGAGATTCAGAGAAGGGTGACGAAAGGGCGTACGGGCAGGGTGGTAACAAGGCGAAGAACCCATAAATGTAAAACAAAAAGAACGTCATTGAGCACGACGAGGAAGCCGAGGACATGAAATGGAATAACCATTTCCAACGAGTGCCTTGTTTGGGGGGCCAACGGCCGAGTATGTTCGAAGCGGCCTGAGTGATCACCAATCATCTAGTAGAACAAGAACGGGCCAGGAAGCACCGCACGTATTGTTACTGTGTGACGCAACGGTGCGTCATCTTTGCGCGCACGAAGTTCACGTTCACGACCAGCATTCAAAAAAGAACCGCGAGCCCTGTTGCATGCACAGTGCACCGGTATCAGCATTGACACGAGCACTGCAAGTGCGCGCGCAATCGACGCCGTCGCCATCATTTCCTCATTCTCGACTCGCTCACTGTCAGTCAATGAAACGGCTACCACTGGCAGTCTCATAACTTGAAGCCATGAAACCAGAACATAGAGAAACCAGTAAAACCACAAGTATAGTCGTCAAACGCGATTATATTTGCCGATAAATACAATGATAACAATGGAGGAAAGTATTCACAGCATTGCACAGGTCGTGATTCTACCTATTTACATGCAGTATTAATCGCTCCATCATGATCATGGTCACCCCAAATTCAGATGAGGGCATCACCACCCAGCGTGTCATGTGGTTCAAAATCATGTTGCTCTTGGATTTCGCCCGATCCCTTCACGGGCCGCTCACATCTGCGTCATACAATTTGTACGTAGCAAACGACCTCGCAGGAACCCGCTTTTCGTACATGAGGTCGAGTCTATCGTACCGTCAGTGACGACCAGCAATGACCAACTGCACCAAAGATGAAAAGAAAGGTACGCACTCGTCGACCGTCCGCCCCCTGGTTTCTGGGATGAAAATGTATGCCCAGATCGTCCCTAGTAACGCAAGACCTCCAAAAATGAAGCCTACGTAACCTTTCAGATTCGCTTCATCAGGATTCACGCTGCAAGTTCAGAGTAAGCGGGTCGAGTAAACGAGATTGGATCCGAAAATAAGCGTGAGCACAGACATATGCAGGAACCCCAGGCCCCATATAGATTCGTGATCGAGGTTACTCACAGGTAAGGAATGACAATGTTGGCAACCATGCCACAGAGTGAGTTGGTCCATATTCCGATACCAACTGTCTTTGAGCGAAGCTTGGCTGACGAGACTTCGGCAAATATAACATAACCCAGTGGACCACTGCTCATTTTCCAGTGAAGAGAGACGAACATCAGCAGCCACGCAATACGTAAGGAGATGTAAGCCCACATGGTGACTTGGTATACAAAGTTGTAGATGATGGTCTAGAATATGAGGGGCTTCATTTACTGCAGGGGATATACTCAGAAGGTGACTCACAAATGCGGAGGCGGCCCACTTGGCATCTTGGTGTGCATTACCTATCCAAATGAATCCAATCAAGAACAAAATGACGGTACTGGCGACCATGCCACAATTGAAGATGAAACGACGGCCATAACGGTTCACAGTGTAAAAGTTTACGAGATTTCCAATTACCTGCAGAGGTTATGAAGCAACAATTACTTAGATTATGTCATCGAACTTACTCCGATAGCAGTTACTCCCACACCAAGGTTGAAAGCGTTATCCGTGGCGAACCCGGCGAGCTCGAAAAAGTATGTGCTAAAACCCAATACAAAGACCACACCTAATGGTATCGTCCGATCACTCAAATAAACATGCTGTTTTTGCATTACACACCTGCGCATTGTTGGAGCACGAACACCATCATGGCAACGATAGTACGCTTGAGATTTTCACCTGGAACATGACTCGAAGGTTATTCCGTACGGATGTATTTGGAATGACCTACCTCTAAAGCAGTCTGCATATGTTGACGTCGCGGCATACGAATCCTCCAGTTCGATGGTTTCTTGGATTTGCTGTCGCTGGTGTTTCGCGTCGATTGTCGGACCACCGAGGCGGGAGAGAATTCTCTCGGCATCCTCGTACCTGCCTTTGCGTACAAGCCACCAAGGCGACTCGGGTGCAAATGGTAAGCCAACCAGAAGTATGGCTGGGAAAATCCACTGGAGCGCACTGGAAGAATAGACTAGGAAGTGTCAATGAATACCGAAGATATACTACTCACAACGGGAGTCTGTAGGCGTAGATATCTGTCCGGTTTCCGGTTCCACGAATGACGCCATTAGACATGCTGTTTCATTATAGCATTTAACGGTCAGGAGGGAAGAGAAGAATCGAGAGGCTGCTTACAATTGACCAACTACGAAAGTGTTAATAGTTTAGTTGACAATATAGACGCAAAGACTAACGAACGATCCAGAGGTTCACAGCGCCAGTCGTGATACCTCGCAGAGCAAGTGGAGAGACCTCTGCACAGTAACCACTGGCACACGAGACGAACATTCCTGGGGTAGAGCGATGTTTCATCAATCCAAAGACACGCTAGGAAGAACAGAATGACAAACCGAGAGCAAAGCCATTGATGAGTTTCCCGACGAGTAACATCCCGTTAACGTGTGTGGGAGCGAGAAACTGGATCAACACGCCGATGATGGAAACTGCGCATGCGACTGCAACGGCCCCACGCCGCCTGTTAGGTTCGCATAAGTAACCCAAAGACACCAACAAATATGTAACCCACCCCAATTGGTCAGAAATCCAACCTAACGAAAGACCGCCAAACATGCCCCCAATCGAACTGACGCTATTGAACGCGCTTTGCCATTTCGCAGGAAGGACCGGTTGGCCGTCAGCAATGTATCCAAAATTGGTGCGGAATTGGGGAACGCTCAATAACCCTCCACCGACCTGGTAGTACGGTTTGTTCGACGTTATACCAACTCTGGGCTCACATGCCAAAGAAATGCCAGTTGAGGAGACGTACCTGCGCATCATATCCCCACAGGAGCGCACCGATGCACATGAATATACACCAGAAAAAGGCGCGCCAGTAGGTACGCATAGCCTGGAGCGGTGTGAGAGCATGTTCAGTAGCTGCGGCTTTTGCGAGGAAGGCGAGATCGCGCTGGGGTACGTCCTTCCCCTTGATTTTCTCCGTCATGTCTTGCATCGTCGTGGTTGTCATCAGAGAACAAGGGATAGACACGAGGGACTGGAAGGCATGATGGCCCTCCTATATACGCACGGTGAGATAGGACCTATAGTGAGACGCAGTGGCGTTGAGTCGGCAGAACGGCTCTCCGCCGAGAATACATACAATGTCCAGGTGATCTGGATCTGTCTGGATCCGACCGGGAATGGAACGGACTCTAGGGCTATGTCGAATGAAGATCGGGAATAAACGGGAAACTTAACCAAATCGTGCCGTGTAACTCATGATCACCGTATCTGCAGCAATGTAGACGCCGTAGACATTCCATGTGAGCGGGCGAAACAGAACTTCTGAGCCGACTAAAGAAAGTATGCTCACATGATCTGGGGACAGCCACCTGTCAGTTTCCCACGATCAAGTTAGTAGGTCACTTTGCAGTAAACTCTTGTCAATGTTACGAAGCGGGGAGAAACATCCGTGGTCATCAGACCTCGAAATTCTACTGCATTCAAACGCTCCACGTCAAGAACAGCGTCCCCACAAATAACAGCACTAGCAATATAAGCGATTTCATCAAATTATCTCGTGCCGCGGCGCCGTCCAATGAATCCGTTGGCTGTGGTGCACCCGACACTGATGAGCTCAATGGAGTCTGAGTCGCGACTCCGCTTGTACTACTAGGCACGGAGGCAGACGTCGTGTATGCACGAACATAATTGATGTCGAAATAGGCGTCGTCGTACCGCGGGCTTCCTGGACCAACCACACAGTCATTGTACTATCAACACCGTGCAAGTCAGTGTTCACCAGCACTATCCATTCTTTATCCAAGCACACTCACACATAGGCCCGTAGAACCTTCATTGGCACACTGGGAGTCGTATATCGACTGCACACCGGCCCTAGGAAATATGAGCACCCGAATTTCTTTGTCCATATGAATACCTCACCAATCGCCACATAGGTCGATGTCCAGCACAAGATTTTGTGGCGAAAAGAACTCCGAAATATTGCAAGTGTTTGACGAAAAGGCAGCGTGTGGCGTGCCCCATGAGGATACATCCATCGAAGATGTAGAACTAGCTTGAGACACGGAAGAAGGTATGTCTGATCGCTGATCTAGCCGTCAACAGGAATCATGCTAGTGGATTGATAAGAAGAAAGAGGCGCACGCTCCAGAACCACATACTGACATAACGTTGATACGGTTAGCACCAATCCAAGCGTCAGGCGCTACACGCACAAGATTCCCGCAACGTCGAACTGCGTGGCAAAGACACCACCACCTACATCGGCAAAGCCAGTGTAGAAGCTATTCGGTGACGTCTCCTCCACAGTACACCCTGAACCTTGCGAGCAATCGGTTGATCCTGTGGTACCTAATTGATCCATGTTACCGCTGTGATAACATCCCTCTGTGGTATGGACTGCCATCTGATTGTTGGAATTTAGATTGATGCCTTCTATAATATCGATTTCGCCATCGCTGGGCCATGTCGGTCCTAGCATACAGGTCACCCAGATGTCTCACCCGACAGGCCAATGGAGGATCGCACCAAAACTCCAGAATGCAGGCCAGACCTAGTAAAACACGTTCTTGATCACTGTTAGGAAACATAACACATCATCATCCACTTACGGAGCATCCGTATGGTATATGGTTTAAATCTATTATCCACAAACTTCCTAGGCCATACGCATCTCGGGTCGTTATGCGAACCTAGTAGTTCATCAGAGCCATCGCCATCCCGAGCAGATAAAAGAATGGTACGCACAGAATTGCGCAGCTGGCCTAGCGGCACATTGGTAACATTATCTACTTTGATGATAACATGATCATTGCTGTCCACATATGCGAGGTTCTGGCTAGTTGCGACTTCTTTGCTCACCCAGGTGACATTGCCTTTAATTTCCAAGACGATCAAACGGTCTAAACCATAAACATGCTCAACGCCGATGACGCACCCCAGGTTAGGTTGTCTTGATTCCCATAGAAATCCCAAGCATCGAAGAAGGAAGACCCGGCGTATTCACGAATGATATCATAGGCCCATGCACGCGAGAGAGCAATCAGGAGTACACCCAGAATCGACCAAAGAAGCATGGGCTGAATAGGCAGTAGCGTAGAACAGGCTTTTTTGCACGAGATCATTCATTTAAGAAGTCAAGAGAGGAGGCTATGCATCACAATGGGATCCACTCGCCGTCAACTGCATGACACCGTATAAAGAACGGCAGCGCCCAAGCTTACCATATGCTCAAATGATCCCATGAAACTTGCGGGAAGCCAACTGAAGAGCATAATTAATTATAGTCATGAGAAAAAAGATCGTACCAGGAGTGGTGAATGTGAGTGGCTCCCGAACCGAACGCGCGAGTGCAGGTGCGGCCTCACTAAAAATGGGAATGTGCAAGTGAAAAGTTGAAACCTTGAGTCTCCCTGCAATGCATGGATTAGCTTTCACGCATGCAGTCTTATGGCAACATTTTCTCATGTGAGCAGGCTCGCCTTCAAGTGGGTGCAAACATCGACTTTAGGAGCTTGCTGGGCAAGAAGTGACGAGAGTTTACCACCTTATGATATAAGTGATGCGATAGCAGCCGAACCTCCATCATGATCGGGTGGCACATAGTAGTTTCTGTACCTGAATACTACGCCGTAAGTCCAGATAGCCAAGGACCAGCCATGATGCCCACTGGAAGTATGCCCTCGTTTAGCTTGTGTTGAACACCAGGGTTCTGGCAAGGGTAGTAGCCGGGGCGGCTTACCTAGTCATGAGCATTCCGGCAAAACGGTGCTGATTTGACTATCGAAATGGTGGGAGTTTGTTATTCCCACCATGGCTCTGCATTCCGCAAGTCTCATCCCGTATTGACTCCTTATGCTAGGCATGTGGATCAAATCTGATGACCACATGCTAGCACAAGATAGGACGGAGTGAAGAAGTGAGATTCGGTGGTTACATACTTGATCACCGGCTGGGCACTTTCTCGGCGTGTGAAACTGATTATTACCCGCCCGACTCGGGTCACGGTATGCTGCTCCTGCAATGACCTTCAATCGTATCTGTATCAACGGGCAGTACTCAGTGTTCGCGAGGCCCGCCAGGATGCGCGCTCTAGAACTGACCATTAGTGGGGGCAACCACTGTCCATATACTAATCGTGGGTTTCGATTGGAACAAATGAATGGATAAACTCTTTGCAACCTTCCCTACTTTCAAACGACACTGAAGTACTGAACTCCGATTACCACCCAGATATCAAAGCGTATCCATACCGTCTGACTACTCTATTTCATCTCTCGAGGGCGAGGTCTCATCCCATCAGCAATCGCTGAGGAATTCCCCGGTTCTTGTACCACTTTGTCACCCTTACATGCAGTGACATGCCACCCATCCCACTTAGAGCCTGGGACTGCAAAGTTGGTCGATGTTGTAGCGGAGGAATGGTTCAACTCTGGGAGAAAGAAAATTACGATGGGGCAGCCAATGAGCTCGGTAGAGAAATACCTCCTACAGTCCTACTCAAGTGGCGTCATGGATGTCTTCTTCCGTAACAACATAGAGGACCCGAGCGGCGGCCTTGTGGTGGACAGTGGGTTGTTGTCCTCGCCAATGGCATCAACGCCCAATTCCCGGGGAGAGTAGCATACCACGGCGTCGCCGTTTTTCAGTTCTGATGACTTGGAGTCGACGCCTTCTGGATTAAAACGTTCATCATTAATGGAAGTACCATTGTGACTTTGATGAAGATCTGTGAAGAAGCTGACTCGTTACAGTGTGTACCAAACATTCTATTGCACACGACAAAGTCCTCAGCATGCGAAACAAAGATGGCACTCGCCATCTAATAATGGAATCCGAGCCATTTGGACCTACCAATTGGACAAGACATTAGGGCTCTGGCGAATGTATAGCAAACTTCCCTTCTTATTGGCGCGCATAGACGGTGTGTAGCTCTGCTTAATCCGTCCAATTAAATTCCCAGATACCTACGACCAAACACGGAAACGAAGTTTGACCAGGGTAATGTAATATCTAAACTTCCGGCAGTTTCACACACTGGCACTAGACTTGAGCATGTGAACCGTGCTTCGAAGGTTTATCTGGAGTTTTGCTGTCATTCGCATGCGGTTGGTCTATGTCAACTTTGGCCGCGCACCGTTTAGGTTAGTACTTCATCCTGCTATATGTGTTCTGTGATTATTTACGCCCTTGTAATTCTTTCAAGCAACATCACCGATCATCGTTGGTCGTGATGGGAACACCATCATTTATGGAAATTGAGTGCACCCAGTGAGGCTTATCTGAGTGTGTCTATGCTCATCTGGCTCACCGGGTACTATGTCTACATATGCTCTCGTGAGATGTATTGTCTGCTGTCCTGAATCCATCCGACTTACGGCTATTTAAACCCACTCTGTCAGTCTCATAGTATGCTCAACGCATATTTGCACACCCAGCTTTGTTCTGCCTGTTTCAGACCGTCTCAATGGCTGCTATTGACTTGGATATACGACAGAATAGTAATCGTGACAGTCACAATGCTGTTTGGTTGAGCAGGTCCGACAGTGGTTCCATGAAGCAGGATCTAAGTGTGACCGAGGTCGAGTCGAAAGAAATCGATCTTGTGGCGTATTACGAAGAAGCTGCAGGACAACTCCTCGTTGACCCAGAGTACGTATCCCCTGCAATCTCAACACCCGTTCGCTGATCACGCTTCCAAACGCTCGTTTGACAAAATTAGATTGGCTAAGGCAGAGTTTGGGGAGTCAGTAGCTTCGCAACTCAAACTTACCGATGACGGCTCAATGGTGCTCTGGCCACAACCGAGCGATGACCCAAATGACCCACAAAATGTGCGTGTGCCGGAGGTTTTGCGAATGGAGGGACACTGACAATTGTGGCATATTAGTGGAACGATCGGCGCAAAGCGTTGCATCTGCTGATCATTACAATGGCCGCTTTCGTTCCTGACTTTGACTCGTCTATCGGTGAGTCGTGGTTCCTGTTCGCCCTTATTCGTCGTGCGACCATATTGACGGACGTCTTGCCTGTCTACGTGCGGAATAGGCATTGGAACTGTCTATGAGCTGGCGCAGCAGTTCGATACGACCACAGGCGTCGTCAACAACTTGACATCGAAGTGAGTTGTACATTTCATGCGTCTTCAAAGGTTAATAATCCTCATTGAACTCAGCTGGAACATATTCCTTATCGGTGATTTATCAAGTTTTTGTGCGTGTCTCGGATGATCGTGTACTGACACGCCTTCGGAATTTACTGTAAAGGTTGGGGAGGTATCTTCTATGTGATGTTGATGAGACGCTTCGGACGTCTGCCGGTGATATTCTGGACGCAAATTTTGGCATTTGGATCTTTGATCGGTGCAACATTGTCCCCAGACTTGCCTACTTTTGCTGGTACGTGTTGTTTCCTTTCATTCTAGGTAGCGTAGCTGGTAACCCATAGGATCAGCGATGCGTTGTCTCAATGCCTTTTTCGCGTCGGTCATTCTCTGCTCACTACTCCAATTACATACTGAGGTTTTTTCAAGGACGTGTCCTCAGGTTACCGTACGCTTCTCAATCCGATCCCGTGTTCGAATTTGTTTTGATACGACAACGTTGACTCGTTCAAACAGGGTCTGTTCGTAGTCACCGATATTTATCCATTTCACCTCCAGGCACGCAAACTTAATGTGTGGACATCAGGGTTCATTGTGTATGCTTTCGGCCTTTCATTCTTATCAGGACTGCCGTCTTATCAAGGTGCATCCTAGCTCCCCATTCGTTTCGCCTTTCCTATTTGGCTTCCTCGTCACACGAACAAGGTGGTTCTTCGATTATGTCTACGGATAGGTACGGATACTCATCTCCGTCTAGTTGGAGATGGTGTTATGGCGTAGGATGTATCTACAGCGCTATTGTCCTTGCGCTCATTGTCCTGTTCATGGAAGAGACGTAAGGGGACGTCATTACTCCATTGATTGAGGTACTAACTCTCCGAAAGTATATATGATAGAAAGGACAATCGATCCCCACCTCGCAACTCATCCTGCTGGCATAATCGCTTCGGGAAGCTCGTTGGTGCGACCGGCTATCAGCTAGCAAAATCCAGAACACCTTGGCGGGAGATCTGCATGGCCAGTCTGAATGTAGTCTGGCGACCGCAGTTCATCTTTGTGGTCGTGTTTGAGGTAGGCCATGTGAGTGCGAGTGGTTCTATGTGTTCAACGTACTGCGATGTTCAGTTAGCCGTCTTCGGATTCGGTATCGGGGTGAACGTGCGTGCTCCAGCATCGATGGGACATCAGTGTGCATATTATTAACATCTGGCAGGTCACCAATGTAGTATTTCTTGGCACCCCCCAGCCAGTTGGATTCGGATACAAAGGTTATATCGTTGCTGGCGCGTACGCCACTCCGATTGTCGGTACCATTAACATCGCATGGGGTCACAGAACTGACACTTTGTATCAGATCGCTGTCATACTTGGCGAATTGATCGGCCGATTTGCAAATGATTGGATTATGAGATTTAGCATTCAGCGGAATCATGGCATCTTCAAGGCCGAGAATCGATTATGGTGTGTGGACGTCAACAAGTCGAGCCTACAACAATGACACAGGATCGAACTCTAGGGTTTGCTACCTGGCGACCCCTTTGTTCTTGTGTGGATTTTTGGTCCTTGGAACGGGGATTCAGTATTTGAACGTGAGCGCCCTGATAATGGGCTGGGGGATTGCACAGGTAGCTATAATGATGAACACCGTCGTGATCTGTGAGTGTCCAATCGTGCATCAGTACTGACAATTATTGAGTGTGTCGAAAGACGCGTATAGCAACGACTGCTTCCCCAAACATCAGGTGGGTGTCTTCCTCTCCCGGGCAGCACACCAAGCCAAGGTTGACCCGTCACTTTCGCCTAGGGAGAGATCAGTGCACTAATAAATCTCGCACGGTCTCTGGGTGGTGCGCACGTTGTCTCCTCGAATCCCATACAGAGTCTTAGGCAACGAGGGCAGGATTCTTTGTTCCATACTTTCAGGTTCCGTGGGCGACCAAGTCGGGTGGGTTATTGGTTATGGGGGTCGAAGCTGCGTGCGTTTCTCCTATGGTTTCGGTCTTCCGTTCTTCTGCCCACACATTCTATACAGAATCACCATGATCCTATTTATCATCGCTGTGCCCTTGGTGCAGATTAAAGGATCTTACTTCCGAGTACGTAGCGTTGTTTTACTTGGATTCGATGGACTTATTATCCCAAGCAGAAGCGTTTTTCGACATGACGCACGTATGTATGCTGCAAAAAGGGGGAGTTGGCAATGACATAGACATGATTGAATCCAGATGAGGCTTGCTCGAGTAGTCGAGTACGTCGTTCAATCAGGTTCTCTCGCTTGACGATGGAATACTGTGAATTGCTGACCTGCCTGCATTTCGTCTACACTAACTTGAAGTATTTTGTGTACGAAAAATGGTGAGAGGGTTTGGGAGAGATAAGAAGTGTGACGAGCTCACGCATACGATCAAAGTTGATGAGATCTGTACCGGCGTTCTTCTCCGGCTATGCTTCTATGCGGCGACAACGGGAGAATTGCACATTGCATCACCTTGAATGACTCCAGTTGGGCGATCCTCATGCTCCAGCTGCCTGAATACCTGACTGGGAAATATTCATTTTTGCATGTCCTACCTTCACTTACGCTTTTGCACTAGACATCTCACGTTGTCCGCATCTCTCCTTTCTACTGGCAATCGTTTCATGTCGTTGACACACAAGTCCTCTAGCTTGATGTTGATATCGGGGATGGTATTACTAAAAAGTGGTATGTAAGAAGAACCACGTGCCGGATTCAAGTCCACTTCGGACTCGAGGTAATATTTGCGACGCTAGCGATTGGGAAAGATAATCCATTTGATGCCCTCATAGACACCCTGCAGATTCACTCCTACCTGTGCCCCATCTTCTGCGAGCACCTCCCCTCTCGCTCTCTCTACCACCTCAACATCAGCGTCAACCAACTCGAGAGATGGTCAAGACGAACTCTCAGCTTCGACTGCCGCTCGTTTGTCCCGCTTTTCCTTGAGAGCTCGCTCCATTTCCTCGAACGCGCTGAGTACAGCACCCTTGTATTTATCGTTTGTCGTCGTAAGTATGGGGGACGGAGATGGATTGGTCTCTTTGCTAATGCGTATGTGGGCAGGCCATTCGGACTCGGGTATGTGTAGTCCAGAGAGGGCACCACGAAGGGTCACCACGGACTCCTTGTATGCGGCCAGCGCGTCTTCATACAGATCGTATACGCATACGGCACATCCAGACATGCAACACTCTCCGGTCGGATCTCACAGGTCAGCGGTCTCAAGAAGGCGAAAAGATTGGCACACATACCATCATCCGCAGGTGCATGGGGCTCTCTGGGTATCACAAGACCGGCAATGGTATCGGATTGGATGTGCGTCCGAGCATGGGCATGTGCAACACCGGACGAATGCTTGGTCACACTGGCAGAGCCTTGGGAAAGTAAAGGGACGTGTCCGGTACGTTCACATTTTGCTTTGATAATGTTTTCAAGTCTTCGATAACGCTCAGAGAGGTTTCGACCGTTTCGAAAGACGAGAACACCGCCAGAGACGAGTCGAACTTGGTGCGCAAGAAGATGATGAGGCGACCATCGCGAGCGAAGCAACATCCACGTAATGGTTAGGGTTAGGGTTTGCATTTGAACCCGCAGGACTATGATGACTAAGCATATTCAACTTCTCTGTTGTCCTATATGAAGGGCTACTTGGCTTTCCCGCCCAGGTCCTTTAGCACGACCAGTCCAATCCAGCCCTCAAAAATAGAATCCTTCTCAGCATGTACCACGTGGAATAATCAGAGCTGCGACGACTCTGACCAAACTGGATTCAACGGTGGAAACGGGAACGTGGAGCAGGCGTTGTTGGAAGGGGAACGACGCAAAAGACGCGAGCAAGAACGAGCTCTCGGCGAATGCAGCGAGGTTGAATGGGTGCGCGCCGGCGGCGTTCTCCGAGACACGTTCGGTAGGCGAGACAGGGCACGTACAGAACAAATACGCCGGGAACTACAACTTCAGGAAATGGAAAGGGAGAAGATGCTGCGATGGGATGCGTACGAGGCGCGTTGGCGCGCGATACAGTCATCGTCCACGGCAGCAACAACCCAGATCGCGTTCGTTGATTTTCCTTGGCCACTTGGAGTTACCGTGTCGAGTCGGGACCTCAGCCCACTCACGCGTGCTGCAGTATCTGAATTTTTGTTTGAGAGTCTTTCCGTGAGGAACAACAAGTTGACGAAGAAAGAGAGAATACGGAGTTCGTTGCTTCGTTGGCATCCAGACAAGATATCCCCTGTACTCAGTCGTGTGCTGTCCGACGACTTGGAGCTTGTATGGGAAGGAATACACGTCGTTTTTGGTATTCTCAAAGCTCTGCAGGACGCGGAGCGGACAGGGGTTCTGTAGGACTGGCTTCAAAGTATTCGCCGCTGGCGGTGCAGTTACAATGCTCGGCTTTTATATGGCATCCATGGTGAGTCTTCTTCTACCCGACTTGGAATGTCAATCGACAATGTGGAACTAGGGCTGTCCGCACGACTATTTAGGACTCGACGATACACTGTAATGTGGACTCGGACACATCATTCCCTTCGTGCAATGTCAGAAGAACACAACCCTTTTGGGTGCATGCTAGCACGGACAAACACTAACCTCACCCCTCTTGGAAGCGCATCCGGCGCATAATGAATATATATCCTTGGGATATCGGTCGAATAGGAAAAGTTGTCCGGTCGGATGACACTCGTCATCATTGGGTAATTAATATGCCATCCATATTTCCCGGTGACCTCTTCCGGGTGTATTCCTAGATGTCGAGCATCAACCACGATACCA
>JBBPMT010000179.1:0-23066 GCA_038090455.1 Garcileccinum viscosum
TATTGTGAGCCGCACTCGGCCCCACAGTGACAAGAGGTGCCGAGTCGTAGAGCGGACGAATTGGTATCACGTCCTTCTCCTTCTCTATCTGGGAAGCAAAAAAACGAACGCGACGAGCCATGTCTTCGAATCTCCTGATTTCACCAACGAAAGAACGCTGGAAAGGATTGACAGTCGGGTTCAACTGCGGAATAGTTCATGAATGGAAATCAAAAAGAGCAGTATCCAGAACACAAACATCCTTGAACTGAACATTTCCGAGTTCTCCAAGCTCAGCAACTGTGTCATGGCCTACTTCCGTTGGTATGTAGAGCTGTACCAAACTCATCTCTTCCGAGCCTAGATTCAAGTTGTTTTGTTAGCGTCGATGCATGCATTCGATATATGCGCCATACGGAACAGCGAAGGATACTCGTCTCCCATGGTCATGTATGGAACCAGGAAGTGAGTATCTAAAGTTTAATGGGAGTGACTTGGAATCAAACAGTGGAAGTCCGAAGCCGGAGTTCAAGTGATATTGTTTGGTCATATTTGGCGGACTGACAAGCGTTACTCGGTAAAACTGTAGGATCTCATATTGCAATCAAGTCGCAAGGGTACATAGTAGTGTACACAGAGAAATGTAAGATTATCCTAGTTGATGCTGTCCAGCTTACATGTCATATTACATGGGGAAACCTCAACGTCTATGGCGCACTTCCGAATACCATGAGTCGCTAGGAATATACAGTAAGAATGAGAAACAAGAGGTGCAAGAAACATGGAAACAACCGCTAACAATCATTCGCGACGGAGCAAAGGATCGCCAGCAGTTCATCCCAAGGATCTTGGGTAACACACCTACCCGTCTCAGACTTTAGTCGTGACTGTCTCATCATCGAGTTCGTCCATCACTTCCGCAGTAGCGGCGTCGGTGGGAGGAACGTAGTCCTCGTCTAGTTTCTGCTTTGCGATGGATGCAAAACCTTCCTCTGTCTCGTCAGTGACTTTTTGGCTTGCCTGGTCAATAGGAGGTTCAGCACAGGTGTCCATCTGTTCCTCCGCTGCTTTCCGACAGTCACATAAACGAGCCAGGTTCATCTCGTGATTGGGATCACTCAAGATAGCGCGTGCCCGTTCAGCGGCGAGACCTTTTGACAATGAAAGATTGCTTGCTGTAATGGGTCCTGTGATAACCAATTCATGAACAATGACTGAGACGCTATCGTTTCGTCGGAGTTCTGCATTACTCTGGCTTTTTCTGCACGGAAATGTCAGCTCAAATCAATGCATGGCGACGGAATACTTGCTGGAACGCAATCCTCCTGCAACCTTCCGTAGCAGCCCAGACCATTAATTCCGACACGGGATCTCTTGGAAGGGTGATTGTCAACACCTCCAATACTTCATTCATCATCACTTCCACCACTGAAGCGGTCTTCTCGAAGTTGTAGGCACTGTCCACAAGGACTGCACCGACAAGACTCTCCAGCACGTCACTCAGCGCTTTTGGAGGGTCATATTTCCACCCCTTGAGAATTGCATCTTCAGGCGAAAGGGCCTCCAGGAGGGGCACGTGCCGCGTGATCGCAGTGTTAAGCTCCACGTTGTTGATAAGTAGATGTTTGTGTAATCCGAGACGATTGACAGCGATGGACGCGAGGGTAGGGCCACAGACAGCGCGGGAACGAGCGGCGGAGAGTTGACCAGACGTAGCATCTGGATACCTCCGGAAAAGATGGCACATTACGACCAGGTCAATCACAGCTAAATTAAAAGTAAACATCGAGAAGGCTAACGTGGGGGTCGACCTCACCATCACCGAGGAATTCCAAACGCTGATAAGACGATCCCGCCGACGTTGTAAACGAAGGATGTGTGACCGCCTCGACGAGTAACTCGCCACGATGGAATTCGTACCCCATTGAAGCTTGCAGATCTGCAAAAATCGGCGGTATGAGGGAAGGCTCTGGGGGTCGAGAGTAGCGGAGTGACCATGGGAGAGGCCCGCCCATCGACAACCCCAACGCGTCACCAGCTCGCAATGCCATTTCAATACCTCCAGTTAGGAATGCTGCGCCAAGAGTCGCTTCCATGCAGTCCTGCAAGCTTCGACGGGGAAACTCTCTGCGCACCATATGCTTTGCTTGCGTTAGGCAATCTACTATGTCCGAGTCCTCGGGTATTGTATACCTCCATACATGCAGGCTCAGAGCCTCACACGTCAGAAACCTCTCGAGATCAATAGCTTTGGCGCGTGCCAACAAAGTGCGATTCGATATGCTGCTCTGACGGAGTTGAGAAAGTTGCCCTTCATGCCGATGAGGGAACTTGTTCATGATGTGTACTGTACACGTGAGCTTGAGCACAGAGTCGCCCAAAGTCTCCAACCGTTGATTGTTCCATGTCGCATTGGTGGTGGGGAGAGTGGATCCTTCGATAAGAAGGTCATCGTCGATCGGAGGTAATCCGAGCTGTATACGTTCCTCCCTCGCTCGGTAGAGGTCCGTTGCGCGCCTACAAATCCGGGCTAGGAATAGAAAGGACCGGTAGACAGGCCGGGAAAAGTGAACAAGCCTGCACGCCCCTTGCGGAACGATTGATCCGATCGGTGCTGTATGACATTTATATTTATCGACAGCTTGGTGCCTAGATGTAGGACGATACAGACCGGAGGGAACACGAGGAAGACTGTGGATCTCAATAAGCGGACAATCAGTGGGAACGAATGCTTCGCGGCTTTTCCTAGTCCATTTCTGCATGAAATATTCGTGGTACGTCGCACACGGAGCCTCGCGTGAGCCCGGAGGTGGTACGGACAGTGCAGTGAGATCGTGTCTTATGCTGTGAAGAATCTGTGCACGGCCGTAGAGATTACAGTTCATAATCATCCTTGTGCCCAAGTCGTCCTCGGAAACTCCTTCCCAGTCATACGTGCCATATGGTTCCTGAACAACACGTTGCACCGCCTCGAAGTCGATGCAGTTGTGTTCCGTGAGAGGGACGAGGAAGCAAGTGATAGGGAGTGTAATTGGACGTCCGGAGATACAGAACCAGATGCCCATCTTCGTGAACTCTTCAAGCATGCGGAGAGTTTCATACTCCTCGTCGGGAGGAAATACGAGTTCATCCGTGCAACGCATGGTAACGGTGTAACCTTCACTCCAAAGTTCGAGTGGCGGCAGTTCAGTGCCGGTGATGAGTCCGGCGGAGTCTTCCCCATCGATTGAAATGACATGCATTCGCAATCTTGGACCTAGTGTCCATGGGTCTTGTATAAGGACATTCATGATATCCGGGATACCAGAAACATCGAGAAGCTTGCGACCATCTGCATCATATTCACTTTTTCCCTTGGAGCCCGTCGAGGGAAGGAGGTAATCGTCAAAGACGTTGAGTTTATGGAGAGCTTTAACAGCCAAGAATGCAACTGCTCGTTTCGCTTCGCGCTTCGAGTTCCTTGGAGGCCCTCGATATATGAGATGGTCAACTGGAAGAGGGAGGCTTGATGGAAGTTCCAGGACAGCAGCATAATCGCCACTGTACTTAGGCATGGGTGAAGAAGTGTAGACGTCGTGTGGAATCAGGGAACACAAATAGTTAATTAATCCGATGGCAGAGCCGTAGGTGAGCACTGCTCCAGTAGATGGCACAATGTATCGTTCTCGTGCCGCAACATCTTCAGGATCTTCTTCCTCCAACTCGCCCTCTTCGGAGTCTGACGACGATTCTGGTGAAGCAGGACGAGTGGGATTCTCTCGAGCTTGGTAGACTCTCTTGAGTTCGGGTTCAATCTCTTGAAAAGTCTTGTAGCGATCAAGATGTGACATATGGCCGACTTGAGCCATAATGACGAAAGTGGATGTTTTGGTTCGTGCCCGTCCTCTAGATTGGACGTATCCAACCATGTGATGGAGAGGATCAAAGCGTATGACAAGATCACAGGCCTACGGTCCGGTATTAGAAATTCATCAGAAACAACCGGTGAAGGCGGACACACCGGAAAATCTAAGCCCTCTTCAGCAACAGAAGTAGCAACCACTGGATAAAGAAATCAACGATGTGACAGATAATAAGGGAAAAAATTACATACGCAGATTCAAACCGCCTTCCTCATACGATTTTCGGAACGATCTAACCGTATCTTGCTGCCTTGCCAATCCCATGCCCTTCACATTCACCCCTAACGCTATATTTCCATTGGAACCTCCCTTGCCCCGTGTGCCGTGCCCACCGCCATGTCCAACAAGCTCAGCACACCGAATGCGACCTCTCAATTCAGGGATCTTGGAGAGCACTTTAGCAAGGCAAGCAGCAACCTGACGTTGTTCCACAAAGACGATGCCGTGGAATGTTGGGGTGTGGTATGCGAGGAGGACCTCAGTGAGAGCTTTCACCTTGGGAGTACACCAAGCGAGTGGGACGGGGATGGGCACGGCTGGTGGAGAAGCGGAATAGTCGTCAAAAAAGGGCTTAAAATCAGAGAGAATGGAGTCGATCTGTTCAATGGCAGGCGGAATTGTTGCAATGCTCCGACACGAGGGTGGATCGTCGATGTCCATACTGTCTTCTTGGATGTCGAAGAAATTGGTGATGTGGTCATCGTGCGTATCGAATTCTAGAAGAAGTTGATTGACTCGTGTACGGACCTCGTGGTATATAAAAAGGTCTGCGGAGTAAGGACCAAGACTGTTCCGAGTGACATGGTACTTCATATGTAATTTGTCCCATGCTATATCGACAACGTCGGCTTGGAAGAGTGATAGAGTTTCCCACAGATTTGGGTTTAGGTAAAGATAGTTATCAGGGGGAGGAAAATATTCCTTAATAACCTGCAGAAGGCAGGTGAGCATGAGTCCCAACTATATCCTCATGACACTCACTTCTACAGGCCGTGGAGAGTTTTCGAGTAACTCCGAGACGTGTTCGCGCACTGCGATGACAGTAGCATCCAGGTTTCGTTCCAAGGTCGCCAAAGACCCTTCCGCATCCTTCGGATTCCAGATAGGCGACGCCGTCATGCCAAATACCTTTGGGCGTTCGGCATGATGAACCTGAAAGTATTCGCGCATAATGCCGTTGTAGGCATGGTTCTTGCGCGTGTGATGACACTCATCGAAGATGATCAACGAGACCTTGATGGAGGGTTAGCGGAACGTCAATACAGATTGGGAAGGGGGGTGTACTTTATTGATGCTCCAATGCGAATGAGTGAGGATATTGAGGAATATTTGAGCTACGTAGGTTCTTAAGAGGAGATGTCTCAATGTCTAGCGACTGATGTGATCTCACCTGTCATGACGACCACGTCCGCCTTCTCAAATGAGCTCTTCCAATTTGCCCTGTCGGAAAGCTCCAAGTCCAAGCTTCCGTGAAACTTTCTGACCCGCAGAGGGGTCTGAGAGGATATGAATTCTGCCTGTTGTTCAACAAGGGCGACTTTGGGGACTAGAAATACAACGACTTTGCCGATAGCGCTTGGCTGCAAAACGACCCACTTGATGAGGAGGATGCTTATCATGGTTTTTCCGCTGCCTGTGTCGAGTGCGGCGATGATATTGTGCTCTTGCGCGCGCCGGAATATTTCTTCCTGGTACTTGCGAGGGAGAATTGTTTCATTGACAGTGACGGCATGACCATGAGGGGTCGTCGTGGTCGTCGTTCCGATGGACGTCACTGTCATGAAGCAAGCGGCGAGTGGGAGAGTACTGGGATGCGATCGAGTCGAGATGTGATCAGTAGTACATCTCAGTGGTTAGTTAAGGAGGAGAAATTGCCAACCGCTCGGAGATGCATTCAAGTCCGCGTCGCAGTCGGCGAACTGAATACAACCTTCCTAAATAAGATTCTTACCTCCGACACATGGCAGTCAATCCAAACGAAGACACTGAATTGTAAGTTCCAGTCGCCCCTTCTCCCCGTCTCCGTCTCATTTGTATAGCAACGACGCACTCCGCAAGCATGGTATTCTTCCCCCTCGCGAACACACACCATCGCCACCTCCGTCTCCAACGCTCGACGAACCCCTTGCGGATCTAACTGCGGACGAGCTGCGAGAGTTGGGGGAGGATGTCACAGACGAGGACCTCCTACGAACAGTCGATGCTTTACACCGCAAACGACTGTCCGAGGAACGCGAGGTGGCGAAGCGTGCCCGCTTTGGCCGAGTGTATCCGATCAGCAGAGAGGATTACACCAGGGAGGTGACTGAGACGAGTAAGATCAACGAGGACGGTGACGAGGCCGAACTCGGCACAGGGGTAATATGTTTTCTGTACAAGGATGGGTGAGCAATTCCCCTTTCGCGCGCTATCCCAGTGTCTGACTGTATTTCAGCATTCCGCGGAGCGATCATACGTTTAATCATCTACGAGATCTAGCTGTGCGATACCCCCGAACCAAGTTCGTGTCCATCGTTGGAAACAAATGCATTGAAGATCTACCTGATAGTCGCCTACCGATGCTGATCGTTTATCGGAAAGGGGAGATCAAAAATCAGCTTATAGCCTGGGGTGCTGACCATGAAAGACGTCTTGAAGGTGATTCAGCCTTCCTGTGCATTGCCGCTGATTACTCAATCGAGCAGAACTCGAGGCGATCCTAGCATTATCGGGAGTCATTGATATCTCCGATCATCCATCGCAACGTGGAGAAAGAGGACAGGAACGGAGAGATAGCTCCGATGAAGAGGACGAAGTTCTATCTTCACGTATACGGTCGGCAGCAACCAGGACAAACGCACGAACTCCAAAGAACATCCGTGGATCACCAAGAAAGGATGACTCGGATTCCGACTTCGAGTTCGATATGTAGACCTTGACCGCAATGATCGCGGTCTCTTATTGTATGAATTTCTAGTGCAATGGGAACATTCTCGAGCAAACTACTCGGCATTGAAGGGAGGCAGAGTTTGTTGCCTTCCCTTCACTGGGTAGACTTCCATCATAGTCTTGGCCTCCCAGATCCTCCCGCCCCGCACGACAAACCGTATCTCCCTCGTCTTATGGATGTCATCGTCAATTAAATCAAAGGCGCTCGGGAAAACAACCAGGTCCGCAAGTTTACCGACGGATACCGTACCGAGGGACTCGTGGAGACCAAAAGTCCTTGCCGCGTCAGAAGTCGCGGCACGAATAACCTACGAAACAGTAATTCTAAGAGGAGCCAATGGACGTGAAAGGAGAGTGAGATTTACCTCGTAATTGTTCAGTCCTCCGGCTTTTGCAAACGCCATTTCCTGATGATACATGAGCCCGAGAGGCGGCTCTCCGTGGGCTCCAATGTGAGCAGATAGCCCACGATGAACCATCTTGGCAACCGACGAGGAGACGTTAAATAGGGCGATTGCTACCATCAAGAGTTAGCATTGTGAATGGATAATTTATGACGCCAACGCACAGTTTGCCGGCCGGCTCGTGGACTCAGACAAGCCTTCCAGGATGTCGTGCCTCGTAAAACGTCGGAGTCTGCATAATTCGGATAGGTTTATGCGACAACACCATATAAACACATACTTTGGATCGTTGGGGATATCCTCGTTCGCCCAGAGCAACTGCTCCCCCATCGGTCCCCCATAGTCAACGATATGCGTCGGTGTTGATCCTGTACCACTCAGCGAATAGAGGGTAAGGATATCATCGTAGAGCACCGATACAGGAAGATTATGCTCAACGGTCGTCATTCCTGGATGGGAGTTCAGTATCATGATAACAAGAGATCGTGCATGCCCTTGCCGTCTACAATATATGTTTGGTCCCAGTCGAAATTCATACCCTGGCAAGGTAACTCGTTAGTCAAACTTTACACCGATAAGACAGCCACTCACACCCTCAGGTACACAGGCCATGTTCATCTTGCGCGCTTGCAGCAACAAGCGTTGTCTAGACGCCCTCGCCGGCTGGTTATAGTTCTTATACGACCAACTGGCTGGTCCACCCTCGGCTTTAATACGAGTAAGAGCTTCCTTTGCTTCCTGGGTCGTCGCAATATCGAGATGGTAGGAATAATCGGATGCGCCATAGATGATTTGACCAGTGTGGAAAATTCTAGGGCCAACCATGAGTCCACTCTCGACGCGAGCGCGCTCAACGAAGCCAAGTGAGTTATGCAAGCTTGGGCTGTGAAAAGAAAAGGACTTAGTGAGCGTCGCGATAGACTTTGACAAATCAACGTACTTATGCATCGTCGTGACTCCGTATGCAAGGAAGGTCTCCATCTCCCAGGAAGTGGCAGGATATTTCACGGTCGTTCCATCCCAATGAGCATGTGCATCAATGAACCCCGGGACGACGTAGCCTGATGAATGCGACGCGTAAGATCAATCATCAACCTCGTGTCCCCTGCCACTCACCACCGTCGGTCTGGAAGATCAGAGCTCCCGCCGGAACAGATACATCACCATCCTTCCCAACTGCATCGATAAGCCCATCTCGGAGGACAACCGTTCCGCCTCTGATCACGTCCCGGTGAACGTCTCCATGTTCCATGGTAAGAATCGTAGCGTTCACGAATGCAACGGTATCCACGCCGGAAGTTGCGAGAGCTTCACGACGGAGCCTCATAACCTCGGATTCGTATCGCACGTCTACCTCGGTGACGTCCAACAGACGAGTCACGCAGTCGAATCCAAACGTCTGGGTATCCGTTTTAATGGACTGTGAGCATTGCGCAAGTCGTGGAACGGGTAATGTATGCAGATAAGATCCTAGTCATAACAGATTGAGTCACCGCAAAAGCATTGGATCATGAATCGTACCAAGGAACCACCCAAAAACATTTCCATCACCGCTCACTACTAGATCATGCCCACCGTCTAAGCTGAGCCTTGCTAACCGTTCTGGCGCCTTGCCTGGTTTACTGAATAGGTCCATCGAAGGGGTTACTTCTGGGGCATAGTACACTTGCTGGAAGTTCACAAAGGCAGCACCGCGAGTAGTGTTCGAGAATACTAGTTCATCCGTTGAATGACCATTCGCAAGGGTCTCCTCTTCATAACGTCCCAAACCATCAGCACCGAGAGAAAGGTCTATGGCGAAAACTCGATCAGATTGGTGGACAATAAGTTTGTCGGCAGAGATGAAATTAAGCTTCAACGCGTCCTCATCGGGATCAATGGTAGTGCGGATTTTCCGTAAATCCGTCACAGGGAGTGAATGGGATGATGTGACTTCTGTGGGCAGAGTAACCTTTCCAATCCAAAGACCAGGTTGGGCGGTGGCGACAACATTGCCAGTGAGACGATCCCCACCTGTTTTGATGAAAGCAAATGTGCGAACCGCTCCCTGTCCATCCGAGATTACGGGGCTGAAGTATCGTCCCATTGGGGTGCCCGTCAATTCATATACGTTGCCAGTAGCCAGATCGGCGATCTCGAAAGAAGAGAAAGAAGTATCCGACCATCGTGAGTGGATTATCAAGTCGCCATCCCCGCCAACGAAGGAGGGTGAGTAATATGCTGCTCCCGCATGTGCAACAGGTACGCGCTGTGCTGAGGATGTCGATCCCAATGCCTGAACGTATGTAACGCCAGCAGCTTGGAACACTGCCCGCGTCCCAGTCTTGTCAAGGGCAAGCTGGGTGAATGCATAAAGACGTTGCTCGTCCCTCTCCAGCTCTCTGACGTCTGTAGTTGCCTTCAGAGTCTCTGCAAGCTTGATCTCGATATGTGCGTGGAATCCGACGGTCTGAGGCATCCCGCCTAACACCCGTTCCCCATCTGTATTGGAGGAAAGTGGAACGTGATAAATCTGACCCGCGGCCCAGATAAGAATAGCCTCATCTGAGGGAGCAAACGCAAAGGAGGGATAAGTACCCATTGGCGCATAGATGGTAGAGAGATCATAGGTCAGCCCATGCCAAATATTACGGAGGGTACCCGTATGCAAATCCCTGTGACAGAAATGAGACAGAGGCTGAAACGTATACGCAAATAGCACACACTTGAGAACAAGCGCTTCCTTGTCGCGAACGCGACGGACGAAGGCTAGGGTGCGTCCATCACGAGACAACGTGGGCCTACTGGCACCTCCGGGAAAAGCATCAACGAGGACTTCTTCTTCCCTGAGTGTCAAATTTTGTCCAAAGATTGAATAAATGCCCTTGTGAACGTCTTCCGCAAAAGAAAGTTTTTAAGAACGACGACGAACAGAAGGTGTAAATAATACCTTTCGAGTACTCAAAAGAGCCTCCGACGTCCTTGACGTTTCCCGAGTATACTAGTGTATCATTCCCCAACCAAGAAAACTGCTCGTGGCCGATCTGCTGTTCGACATAGTCAGCCTTGGTCCATCCTAGCGGCAGTGTTCTGGAGACGAGACGCTTCCCCGAGTTTACATCCACTCGGGGTTGCTTGAAGTCATGCAGGGTTGGAACTTCATATTCCCACCCTTCACCTGCACCCAAGGAGCGTCGGGAAAAGTACCATTTCGTCGCGACAATTTTGGTACCAGAAGGGTGCCAACGCGCATCAGATACCCAATTATAAGTTTCGTTGGTGACACGCACAGCTATACATCACAAGGATGTTTAGTTCCTTCATGTTATGAACATCGAAACACAAACCTGCCAGTCTACCCTCCTGCGAAAGTCGCCTTAATCTCCGTTCCTCAGTCTCTCTAACACCTTGTGCCAACAAACTGGCATCATGATCCCTTTGGGCAATTGCCTCCGTAGTCATGAAGGAGGATCTGACATCCATCTCAGAGCAACCACCAGTAGCCCACGGAATGACCCAAATGTTGTCAACTCCGAGACCTGCATCACTCCTGAAAGCTAGACGGTCGCCCTCCGGGGAGAAACTGGGGTCCGCGTCGTGCGGTACTCCCGTGAGCACAGGGATGGCCTTGGTTTTCATCCCATTTGACAAGCTTGCCTCTGAGTAAGCATACGCCGGGAGACAGTAAATGTCACCAGCCATGTCGAACACGATGTCGCCAGAAAATGGGTGGACGTCAAGGCGTAGCCAGGTACCTTCATCAACGTCATACGAGAGGGTGTTGGGGTAAGGGAAGTCAGTGGAGATATCCCAAGTGTCCTGTGGCCGCAATGGGAAAACATCATCTTTGAACTCGGACGCAGGGTCATCGTAGTTTGCGCTCAAGGATAACGCCGAGGTAGTGTGTTCCACGCTCGAACTCAGTGAACGCGGAAAGGTGAACACGGAGTTGCGAGACACGGAATACACAAGACAGATGATCGGAATCGAGTATTTGATCACTGTGATCAACGGGGACGATCCATGGCGACGTTTGAGACTCCGAGTCGAAGCTAAGACTCCCAACGGCAGCTCGCCCTTTTCCAGGGGAGAAAGCCGCTTGGTATCTTCGAATGTGTGAGACATGCTTGTGACAGGACATCTCGGGTTAGTATAATCCTTCACAAACGGCGTACTGAGGCTTACCCACTTACAAGTCTCTCTGAGTCTCTGACTTGCTCCACGTAAACCAAGTTGTCATGAGTCACACTGGCACTTCGAGCGGTGAGAAGAACCAACCCGAATTATTCTTACGTGACCACTGGCAAGAACAGGCAGCCGGCAGAACGGCCGGTTGACATGGAACCAGCTTTTTGCTCCGCGCTACTAGGCCGTCAATCGAGCCATATAGTGGCACAGAAAGGGACGGTGATTCCGATAGGAATATCTCCGTTACCCATGTGCATTGTGTGTCGTGGTGGTACTGGTTCCGAGCTAACAGAGCCTCGTCCCACCGTGCCAGACATCTGAGTCGGCGCCGACGCGTCACGAGACCACCGGTAGGCCAACCTGTCTTCTTTTACCCCGGCACCATCGCTGGTCATTGTCCCATCATTCCACTACATCCGCAAGCATTCATATTTGAGCTTGTTGAAGTAAGTGAATCATCTCAAACCATGGTAGCATCAGTGCTCCTCCAAGTCTTCCCTCGTATAAGGCTGACCTCCTCGAGCTCTCTCGTAGGCTTGTGTCACTCTGAGACTGTTGGTCGCCTTTGGTGCTGTCGGCTTGGTCTCTCCCATTTGAACGTTTCTGTGGATCCGCTGCTCCTTCGAAGCACTCTGAGAACTTAACAGAGCATCTGATCCGTGAGTTGAAACAGTGAGCTGCAATTATCTCAATGGAAATACTGTTACCGTCTCACAAATTCCATGTCCAGGTTTCAAAAATAATCGCGATGGCAACAGCTGAAGGAAAATTATATTTGTTACCAAGTAAAACAAAGTGACAGTGATTACCGGTGGGTATGGATCAAAAGGTGAGGACTGAGATTCTCTCAAGGCCCTGTGTGAGAGAGAAATTCCCCATCACTACAATATGCACCGCACCGTGTTCCCCCGAGCGGCTATCATTGGCGCTGCTTTATAACAGACGATGCAGATGGAGATGCCCTCTTAGCCTATGCCCATAGTCTCGGACTTCTGACCCGCGATGCTCTGTTTGTCATTTTTCTCTCTTGCGGTGCTTTCCTTCGCTCTGCTGTCGAGTGCAGATACCTTTGCCAGTCCCTACTATGTTCATGAAAGGCGCATTCACATTCCCTTACCTGACTAAGCGATACGATGTGACCTCGATCATTCCCTCGAAATTCGCATTGAAACAGAGAATCATTGAAAGCATTGGAAACTACCTTCTTGACATCTCCCGTCCCAAATCTTTAAATTACGGGAAATGTTGAAGTGCAGAACAAATTGCACGCACATTTGCACCGAGCAATGAAACAATTAAAATCGTCCGTAATTAACTCGTCGTCAGCAGTATCAGCAAAGAGCGTACTATCTTGAGTCGAACCAAGGGGTGGATCCAAGTGAACACAACAACCGAGGAAGCGGAATTGCTGCGAAATCGCTGATGGACACCGAGTATAATCTGTACACACATATATCTGGGCAAAGTCATGTGGGTGAGTCGTGATGCCGGTCGAGATTGGATGAGCTGATAAGAGGATTACAAGCTTGCGAAGTATATCATCTTCCAAATCACGTCCAACCTCATGTTGACTTCGCTACTACTTCCGTGCACTTTGACGCTAAACCGACCCGTCGATCTGGTAAATCCCTTCACGAAATTGGTCAACCAGTTATTAGTGTCGTTAGTCCAAAGATGATGGAGGGGTTATCAACGAGCCAGGGCATTGTGACCAACATATCACTCCGACCTGTCTCCGGGTGCTCTACAATCTTTTCTATGTGCCTCTTGCAGTCGACAATAATAGTTTGTCCTCTCTAGAGGTCTAACGAGACTTGTCGAAGTGGGTGCATTATTCAACAACTTCCTCGACGCCATCGATGGTAGTCATTGTATCTTTGATGGCGGTGATGATCCAGACGAGGATGCCATCTACTCTGACAACACACCTGGTGGTTATAATAGTGTGTCGATCTTTCTTCGCGTCATTCGTCCTTGTCTTACAAATTGAAAGGGACTCGTGTATGCGGCACCGTGAAGCCCACCCACCTATGTGATATCGACATCGTACGGATACAACGAGGTTGGATTAACACCGTTCTACGCCGAGAGACAATGCGCTGAGTATGCAAAACTCGGACTCATGGGTGTTATGGCTCTATACAGCTTAAAAGATAATGATGTGGTAGGAGATGGTCTCTGTCTTACCGCCGATGGTACGGTCACTCACCCAATATCATATCCAGTAGCAATGTTCTGATCAGCTGCTAGGTGTTTTGTCCTCTAGTGGGAATATCTTCAACCCCCCTTTCCCTGGGACTTGCCCGTATGTTACATCTATTGGTGCCACTATGATGGAACCAAATGTAACTGTATTTGAACGGGAGATGGCGTGCATGGACGAGATATATTCTGGAGGTAGATTCAGCAACTATTTTGCGATACCAGAATATCAGAAGGATGCTGTGGACTGTTACCTGAAAAATTACCGACCAAATTACCCCTCGACGATATGGAGTTCCACAGGAATGGTGTGGTTTTCTTACAAGTGTATTAGGATTTGTATTTTTGCACGCTGACGATGTATCTCAGTATCGCGGATTCCCTGACATCTCATCCAACAGGGCGAAGTACGTCGTTGCTGTGTGCGACATGATTCGTTCCATGATAGTCCTTGTATCCGAACTGTTTGATCTACAGGTCGATAGCGAGTTCGGTCTGGTCTACCGAACTTCGTACTCATCTCCGATCAATGGAGCTATCATCACGATGATCAACGATGCTCGACTTACTGTAGGCAAAGGTCCCATTGGTTTCATCAATCCAACAGTGAGTTTCGAAGTTGGTGTGATTCAGGCGATGAATAACATCCTCAATCCTTCTCAATTCCGTAGATCTACTCCTCCAACTTTGCTGGTGCTTGCAATGACACAATCGAAGGCTCGAATCCTGATTGCGGTACGGAAGGGCTTAATGCAACATATGGGTGGGATCCTGTCACTGGTTTAGGAACACTGAATTTCAGAGCTTCTCGTGAGTTGGTTGCTGCTGCCTTAGACTGGCAGGGTCGAACCCAAGGACTATCATTTTCGACTCGGAGCATCAATGTTTATTCGCACGGACTGAACCGATATTGTAGGTTTATTATTGAGAATCGAGTACAGGACAAATTAGCCTTATAAGTGATGGTAAATTGCCAGATGTAGTGGCTCCACTGGACATATATGGAGGTAGATGTGGAGATGATAGAATAATTACCATATTTAACTAAAGGGATGATGAGGATGAGGATGAGGATGATGAGGATAAGGAGGAGGAGGATGAGGATGAAGATGAGGGGGGAGGATGATGATGAAATGATACCAAATTCGGGTATCTGTGATTATGTCACACGACCCATCGGATCGGCACCGGATGAACAAAACATCATAATTCACGGATTTTTGGTACATCTGGCTACTAATGTCTTGAAGTTCAGTTTCTCCGTCATTTCCTATAGCAAAGCCTTTCAGTATATTTTTGGCTAAATCACTGTCCCGCTGTTTTTTTAGTTTCAGCAAGTTGGATCAGTCACATGAGTCGATATGACAGCTGCCTGGAAGCCGACCGTGGCCAACGGCGGAAACACTGAGAAGGGCGAGCACAAAAGAACAGGATCACACTCTATAGGGCGACTACGACGTACGGGCTTGCGTACGGGTACAAAGGCTACTACTGATCTATCATATAGGCGGATCGGGTATATATAGGCTGAGACACGTGACTGGTAAGCAGTGAGGCTTACACTGCCCCGCTGAAATGTATGAAAAGATCAATCAGGTGCAGCAACGAACAACATAGCGCCAATTAGCTTCTATGCCATAAAAAATTCATTGCAGCCTAAAAATGGTGCCAGTGTCTCTGCGTTGATTTCGCAAGTTATTCTTTACTCTTCCAAGCATGACTTCTTGTTGATCATCGTGCGTATCCCCGATCGCGAGGGCCCTCTTGGGTATCACATATTTTAACTTTCACTTAAAGGTCTTAACAATGGCAACTGCAGGAGATAGAACTGCTGATGCGGAAACTGCGGTTCGAAAACAAGGTGTAGTTAGAATAATAAATCAATGCATTGGCAAGACAATACTATGTGCACTTACCATGGTCAGTGAACTCTCTCGGATGCAGCCTCAGTCACCGAAGATACTAGCTCTGTTAGAGCGGTGTAGTACTACATACTTCAATTTTATCGCCTTCCACGCTGCTGTCATCCGTTTCTCCTCGTCCGTGTTGGTATTTACCACTGCCAGTGGGATACTTTCCTACTTGGCAGGGAGGACTGCCGCATTGCTACGCACTTTTGCTTCAGACACCACCAACATCGTGTGACTTCTTCGTTCTAGTAACCTTTCCAATCCTTCCCCTACATAGGTGCGTCTGGACATTTCTGTTCCAGTGGCGTTCCCACAGTGAATATTGTTCATCGGATAATCAATGATATGAAACACTTTAAATGATTTTTTCATCACCGATGTGCTTCTAATTATTGTCATTTGATACGTCGTCCGCCACTGTGATAGCTCTGAATGGGACTCGAACCCCATTTCCCCGAGTTTACGGAATTTACAGCGGCCTGCAGTCACGTCGCGTGCTACTGGTTTACGATAAGTGGGCCTTGATCAGCTCGAAATTTTGATTTCGCTTTACCCTGAGATCAATTTCGGTCTTGAGAATATGACCGTTGGCTAGCAATTGCCCTAAAGCACCGTGAATGGCGGAAACGATTACCTGTAAACTACGTAGCTCTTTCACCCTGCTTGTGAAGCCTGAGGCCTGATCGACCAGTCGGAGGATAACCATTGACGTATCACGCAACTGAAGGAGGCGTTCCGATTGAAGGCGTCCGACTCCCAGTTTATACTAACTTCTTCTTGTTTTCGATCAATTGGGATCTGGGAATTGATAGGCCTGCTGAAAGAGCCCTAAGGTCGGTCGTTATTGTATGGTAGAAGGCTGCGGCGACTCCGGGGAGCAGAACTGGCAGGACTCGAAATTGTGGCACCTTTCTCAACTTGTCCCGAACGGAACAATAACATATTACCGAGAAATCAGAATACAGATCAGAATAATTACGAAGTGCTTTCTTCAGCCTGTTCTTCACCAGTTGGCAGTTTATCCTTGCCTTGTTTTTCCTCGGCTTCCGGAGATTGCTCCTGGTGAGATTCAACTGCTTCACCGAATGTTTCTTCAGCCGCATGCTCTCCGGCCTCTTCCACTTCCCCTTCACGCACTTCTCCTTCTTTCACATATTTGCTGCCAATAACGGTCGCGTTGATCCTGCGCCTGCTCGTTAATGTGGCCACCAACACGTAAGCAGAATACGTACGTCAACGTAACATGAACTTTCTCCCCATCTTCCTCCCCCTCGACTTTTGGCAACTCGACCACCATGCGTTTGTGCCCTTTCCACCCAAAGCTCCCGGTCGCAAAGGTACTTGGAACGAGAGTCGTGTTCGCAACGAATCCGGGATCTGCTGTAGAAGACTCTTGACCCACTGTGGGAGTAGTTGTGGTGATCTCCACATAGAGAGGCACCGCGCGAGACTTGAACGTAGAGTGTGCCATGGAAGTCTATGTACAGCACATTCAACGGTCAAATTTGGGAAAGTCATGCATGCAAAAGACAATGAGAGATGGCACCTTAAGACGCGCTGCGCCCCTGGCCGCTCTGCCAGCAGACCTGGTGCCTTCCGTCTTGGATACCTTTGAGCTGCGAGTTTCGCGCTTCTCAGCAGCAATGTCTGCCGGAGCAGCCCGCTTCCTGCCTGGAATGCACCACGTAAGTTGGGGTTTGAATAGATAGGGGTAATGGTGCGCACCAGCCATGTTCGTGAAAGAGGAGTAGTCTACTGCAGAGGTAAGGTGAGTGTATGAGCTGGGAAAGGGCGTGGATTATAAGCTGACGAGTTTGTGGTCGACGTAAGCGATCAACCCGGCGTAAGGTGTCAAAGCGACGACGTCCAATCAATCGTACTGCCAGCGTGACGTCACATGTCGGTGAGACATAACGCGCTGTCTTGTGGAAAGAACAATCGGAAAAGAGCATCGTTAAGACTACAAAATCGCGAGCTACCCGACAACATTGCGTGCGCCAACATCTATCCAGTGTAATTATTCTTAGGCATCTGAAACAATCTAGTTAATGATAAGAATACACACACACATCGAACTGACCTTCAAATAATAATGCGTGCGTGTCCAAGGGTGATCGCACTTGAACCTGTCCAGGAGTTGCACATGCACCCAACCCTTGAGACCGACGGCTGTGGCAAAATACTCGAAATTCCTCTCCACACCCGCATCGCCGCCACCACCACGTCCATCCCCCACCCCGCTGAGCGTACCCTTCGTCAACAGGGCTCCGAAGGGCCAACGAAATAGTCAGATGTCCTCGCTGTCACTGTAGAACTCATCCTCATCATCATCCACGCTCGCGAGGTTGGCCATGTCGACTTTGTATCTTAATAGTCCCCCAATGCCACCAAAGCCTTTGACGAACTGGGCGCCCTCCTGTGAACGGTTGGTCACGAACTCGAGGTTGGCACCAAAGTCTTTATATTTCTCGGCGAACCACTCAAGTAGAGACTGGGGCTCAGCGGCTTGCTCCATCTCCAAGCCAGTGGACTTGTCCGTAAATTTCTCGCGATCTTTTTCTTGGCCAAAGGTGTGAACAATGACCTCCTCTAGAGGGAGATCAGCGATAGTTGTAGATGTCTCTTAGACAGAAAAAATGCCTTACCACCAGCCGCGTTCCTCAAGATGTATCGCGTGACATCCAGATTTTCCCAGACAATGAGTGTTTCAACGGCACCAAGTTCAAGAGCACGGAGCGTATCGTCAATGCCGAAGCAGTACTTGCCCGTATCCTGGCTGATCTCATCAAAATATTTCTGAATGAGCTTCTTCTCCTGCACGAACTTGACGTTCGAGAGCGACTCAGCGGCCAGCTCGATAGCCTTGGTATTGTGTTAATGATATCTCAGACAAAAGTTCTCGGCTTTGAATACTCACCTGGTTGAAGCCATTCTCACCGCCGTAGCTGACGTCGACCACCTTGATCACCTTGGTTGCCAAACGGGGGTCAAACATGTCACTCTGGCTGAGCTCCGTCTTGAAGTCAGCACTGCCAGCCAATACAAGACCGCTGACATTGACTTTGTCGTTTGTGATAAAGTGCTGAACTGCAAGCTCAGCGACCTTGCGAACGTAGTTGTGGCGCTTTTCGTCCCGAAGGCGGGAAAAACGAAGGGCAGACTGACCACCACGGCCGTGTTTCTTAGGAAGATCAACAGTAAACTTGTGAATGACCTCGCGCGTGTTACCGGCGAGAGTTCCGAAGAGAGTTCCATTTCCATCCATCACAATAAATCCAAAACGAGAATCGGATTCCAAAAGCTCCGACAAGGCCTCGGTGTGGAATTTATTGTCACACAGATAAAGAGACCTGAGTAGAAGAGCAAGGCAGGGATACAATGTCAATGAGCACGCGCGGGAAGCAAATAATACGAATATGTATATGAAACCCACGTATTGATCGGTTTATGAGGTTCGAAATCGAAAGAAACCTTCTTTTCCTTTCCTTCGTCCGTAAGAACTGTGCCAACGAAGAGAACCAAACCATTTGGGGGCACGCGGTTGTAAAGCTTGAGGCGCTGTTGGGTACTAGTGATCGCAGCAAGCACAGAGAGCCTGTTTACACGAGACTTGATGTTGGAGGCGGTACCGTACTCTTGCGTAAGCATAGCAGATGCACGAGATATCTGGTCCTGCGTTCATATTGGTGGAAGTTGAGCAAGACGAGCTTGTGAAAACGATTAAAAAATCGAGGTACCTTTGGAGGAATGATCAGACTGATCATGGATGTCCCAGCTCTGGAAGAATGTGCGCACGATCTGTGGTACGTCGATAGAAGTAGCGATCTGAACACACATACCCTCTCGCCGCGTCCAAGCTTTTGATGAGCTTCTTGACCTTCCACATCTGAATGTTCTGCTCTGCGATGTCTTGACTCATGTTGGGCGTATATTACTCTGACAGATGTCCCTTTTTTTGTTTTCTCTGAGCCCTTGAAGTTGGGATAAAGAGGGAGAAGAAGAGGGGGATGAAAATGAGGACAGTCCGTGCTCTGATCACTACTCATCCGAATTCCGCCCGCCTTAAGCCAACTTGAGGGCGGGTCGTCGCTAGATTACGTGATCAGATATTCTTTCTTTCGAGCTCAATGGGCAACAAGCGAAAGAGCGAGAACAGCGCCAGAGGAGACAACCGCGCAAAGAAAGCGAAGAGTGACGCAGGTACTGCGAGAAACTCGAAAGAAAAAGAGACCCCGCATGTGACGTCGCGCCCTCCCGAGGTATCTTCAAACCGACCGGGACCATCAAAAAGACCTGATGCACAGTCGAATCCAAATCGCCGTCCACGTATGCGAAAGCTCGCCCCTCAGCGACCTTTTCCTACCGTTTCCTTGGCATCCTCTGCCACAGGTCCACGCTCCGCCCATCACGAGGGCAAGAACAACATCTGTATAACTCGGAAAACTAAATTGGCCGCATACCTCCGCCGCTGCAAGGGTCTTCTTGTCGAAGACGGATTTAAGGAGCTCAGACTCTGCGCAATGGGCGCCGCCATACCACATCTAGCTCTCTTGGCCGTGTCCCTTCCCTCAATCTTGCCATGGGCGGAAGATGAGGTACATTTGGACGTGTTCACGGGTTCACTGGAGGTGCAGGATGAGATGTTGTCTGAGAGTGGGAGTGAGGCAGAAGACAGTTCTCAGGAGGAAGTCAGAACACGTGTAAAATCGACGATGAACGTTATCATTCGCATTGGTCAAGGAGAAACTCTATCCACCGCAGATGCTTCTGTTCGCGAACGGACAGCCAAGAAAGTCGAAAGGCAAGCCAATGGAGGGGAAGGAAGCGTACGGAAAGAAGGAAACGCCCCAGAGCAAATTGTGCTTCAGGAGCCGGAACAGGACGGTATGGAAACTTCTTGACCCAATTTTTAGCGTACAAGTGTCTCAAGCTAGTGATATTCCGAGCTATCGCTCGAAATTCATTCGATCAAGAATTTCAGTGTCTGTGGACCACTCCTAGCCGTCGCGCTTCCGGCCCACGAGCCGGGCACGCCCGTACACCTCAACTATATAAGCAAGAACTCACTAGTTCCACCCAGATCCCCTCTTTGCCACTTACAAATGACGTTTTGAGTCATCTTTGATTGCGGGAGCGGTTTCCTTACCCTTCTCGGGTTGGGAACGATGCCCCTTAAAAAGACCATGCTTGGTCTCCCGAGGCCCACGTTGTATGGATTCTGAAACGCCCTATCCGAGGTAGTCGGCCAGCATGCCAACACTTTAAGGATCAATCATGAAGGTATTCATTTCTGCAAGACATTATCTTTAATCGACGAGGTACACGAATTAACTGAACATTATTGACTCTGCTTCTTGCGAGATATAGATAAGCCCAGTATGTCATATGCTGGCACTGTGGCGAAATGAGCCTTCGTGCCATTACGCGTAAGTGACACTATGGGCCCACAAGGAGAAGAGACATCCTGGACAGTATTACTATCACTTCGGCGTGAGGATCAGGGAACACCCTTGAATGATGAATTACCCTGTCGGAAATGGGGCGGATAACCGCGGACCAAGGTCTCATCCCTGATCTTACCGTCGTGGTAGCTTTCCCTTCGCATGTTCTCGCCAAAGAGGCGATATCGCAGACGCGAGAGCCGATAACACGCACGAAGTGCTGCATCGAAGCTCGACACATGTCTTCATCATGCGTCGCATTATGAAGAAGTGTTCTTGTCATAACATGTGCTAGCGGTCGCTCCGACAGTGGTGCGTTCGATCGAAGTGGCCTCGTGTTGCAGCTTTTGACTGTTTCCCCCTGTCCCTGATCAATCACTATGCACCAGGCCAAGATTTTGATCTTCACTCCTATTGTCGTCTTTCCCTCAGCATCGAAAGATATCCACGCCACCTGGGCTCATTGCATCCACACTGGTTTGTTATCATCTGAACGGTTGCCTTTTTAGCCACAGCTGCGCCGCTTATCGTTTATCGGTTCACTATCCTCACCTGAATGCTTGCCAGGCTGCAGGCCTGTCCACAAAGGGCAAAACGCGACCATCAATTCATTATTGTCCGTAATATCTGGTACACAATGCTCACGAACACAGCCGTCCTAGCGACGCCTTTAGAACTGGCTGTCAAGATCGTCTCCCATGCATACCTACGACCCTGGATTGGGACATCTGATCTGATCGATCTCCTCCCATTGTATCTTGCCCTATACCAGCTGCAGTACACGTCACCGGAAGTGCTGGGCATCACCTACGACCGTCTTTCAAGCCCCACATATTATAATCAAGCGAGGATGACAAGGTGACCTAGGTCCTTATCTACTAGTCTCTGTCAGGAATTTCCAGAATTGGAAAAATTGACGGAGTCACTTGAGAAAGCGGGATTCGCTACTTTGGCCTTACAGATCGCTAATCATGTGGCTACAGTGACGCCTGTTGCTTGGCATTATTGGGAACAGGTTAGGTTACTACTGGGACACCCCTGTGTACATTCTGAAGCTGAAAGGTGTTGCAAGGGACCTAGCATGGTATGCATCCTGCAATCGGAATTCCGGTCCCCGCTCACATGCGCACTTCTTACATACCTTTGTCAATGATCGATGTCCCCAGGCGTCTTGAAATTTCCTTGTTTAAAGGATTTTTTCCTTCCATGGACTCTACCCGCGATTTCCTCCGGCCGGGTCCGCGCCCACCCCGAGTTCACGTCCATCTGTGCAGGGCTGGAATCCCTTCGCTGTAGGATGGACTGGCTTTTCTCCAAATGTACTTACTGCTTGTCGCACGTTTGTCACGGTCAGAATTTTACTACTGGGCGGACAACAAAAAGAATCTCGTGATATTTCACGCCACGGGACATGTATTCTAGAAAACCTGATACTTTCTTTGTCCTTATCTGACCGGCTGTCCCAGTAACCTGCATTGTCATCCGTTACATAGTCTTTCGCCGCGTTCCTCGACTCGGGCTGTCAATCGCTTCAGCTTTGAGGCAGGGTTCGAGAGCCGCCCATGATCCGCCGTGGGGGAACTGGAGGTGCCTGCCAGGCAACGTATTGCTATTCTTGATACATTCTCTTTTCTTGGCCGCAGTGTGAGTCCCAACTCCCCGCCAAGCTTGCTTGGTATTTTCTTTTCTTTTGGCCGCTTCCAAGCCTCCAAGAGATCTGTTCATGTGCCTGCAATGTCTGTGCCTGGTATCAGTGCCGCACCCCATTGAGTAAGGTGCACTCCGCCAATTCAAGCTTGGCATCGGTCTTCAACTTGACATTTCCACAGCGTGTAAGTATGTGTCGCTTGGCGTCGTCAACTTGAACGCCTCCCGAGTCGCGGAGAGCAAGGGACCCACCCTCCTTGTCTCCGCGCGTGGGAACAGCGAACCCAGATAGTCAGTCCTCCTTGTGAACACCGTAGCCGCGAACGGTTGAGAACCAACACAACCCTGCTTCAAACATTATTTTTAGGGAGGAGGAGAGGTAACACGAACCCGACGAGCCTGAGATGCTGAGAGACAAAAAATGATGCTGTGTGACAACGTTATCTCTTTTCTCTTTTTCTTTTCTTTTCCAAAGCAACTGAAGCC
>JBBPMT010000180.1:0-23045 GCA_038090455.1 Garcileccinum viscosum
TAATCACATGACCCAGGAGGCAATGTTGTAGCCAAGGGTTTGCTCTTTATTTGTTCTCACCAAAGCGAAGTGAAATTCCCACAGGTGATTGCGGGGCGCTTCGCGCCCCAGTTGGTGGTTAGGCATTGCAACGGTTTTGCACCTCACTGTAGCTTGTGGAGTGGTTTCAAGGTTCGAAGACAAGCTATTTTTATTTTTTGTGAAAGTGGAATTAAGTGTCACTTCCTGGTGACTGCACTCCTTTTCGGAGATTGCCGCTTCGGTTGAGTTATCCGGTAGGCTACCACATCGAGATAACAGAGAAGAAAAGGAGGAGGAAGAACAAGAAAAACTATCAGTACAGTTATCTATGTCAGATTGGGTCTTCTGGTCAGCGGGGGGCGCAATTTCGCCTGCTGAAGCCATGTTTGTATCGCTACTCAAAAGGAAAAAACTATTTGAAGCAGGTAAAAGAAACGGGTGAGTACTATCTTGGCATCGCACCCTCGATCTAGGAATAAGGTTGAAAAAGGAACTATCGGAAGAAAATATAAAACTAGGGTCCATATTGGTTAGACTATTACCTGATATAGCTAACCCTACTCTTTTCCCTGATATGCCTCCAAGTCTTTGAAGTATGCCCTTGCTGCATCAAAGTCCATTCCACGAATTGTGGCTTGCTAGTTAGGTTGCCCAGCTGGTCTGGGGTTAGATAACGTTATGAGGGGGGCAGGTGTGGCATGTTGATTTGGTAAGGCAGTTCCTTCTGTGGCGTGCACTTTCTTGGATTTGAACTGTGAACATTCTTTGCAATGTCCTCCTCAACAGAATCCGCACTCAGTGCAAGCTGTGCTTTTTGCTTTACAATCATGAGCGAGGTGGCCTTCTTTGCCACAGTTGTAGCAGCCCCGAGTTGACCGACCTATGTCCTCTTGGTTGTCAGATGTTTGCATGCGATCAATGTCCATAGTGTTTGGATCACGGTGGGTGGAATTTTGGAATCGAGATTTGAATGACTTGATCACATTGGCATATTTTTGTACCACACTGAAAGCAACCGTAGCCTATGCGACTAGGTCACCTCAATAATTGCAAACTATAGAGTGGGAGTGTGTAAGGCTAGGGGAATCTAACCAGAATAGACTGAGGTCTGTTGGTCATTGTATTGCAGACTATATACTATATAGGATTGCGCACGGGCCACATGAGGGCTGGCACTGCTATGATAAGACTTACTAATATATGCTATATAAGGCTATATGGTTCTCACGAGGGTGGGAGTATTCCCATGAACGAGGTAAACATATGTGAGGCTATGCTATGATGTCATTGATAAGAGATAAGGTCATGTGATGTCACATGACTGATCATGTAACGAATATCAAGTCACGTGATCGGGAAAATGAAGGGAATAAAATAGAAAAGTTAGGTTCTGTAGGAAGGTCGTAACATTACCCCCCTTCTATAAGCGAGATTCCAGATCGCCTATGTTTCGGTAGTTGATCCTGAAGTGAAGTTTTCTATTTTCGTGGTGAATAGCAAGTCGAATAGTTCACGGGCCATTTTCAGCTTGCGCAGTGCTGCGGGGTTTAACTTATGGAAGTCTGCGATTGCTTTGCTAGCCGACCTTTTAAGGTTGCTCGCTGATTCCCAAGTATGATCGGATTCATCGTATCCTTTCCAATGTACCAGGTATTGGAATCCACGACCTATAGGACGAGAGTCCACTATTTTTTCCACTTTGAATTCTTCATTTCCTTCGTCATCAACAGATACCAGTCTGGGGCGTTGGATTGGCTGTCCTTCGAGTGGTTCTATATATGGTTTAACTCATGACACATTGACGATATCATGAGCATGGTTTGATTTAGGGAACAAGAGTTTGATGGCATTATTATATACATCTATGACCTGATATGGTCCTATCCATCGCTTGGTTAACTTTCTAGAGGGTCGCTTCGCGAGTTCTAGATGTTCCGTCGAGAGTAATACGAGATCACCCGATTTATAATCTGGTGTGTGGGATCAATATTTGTCAGCTTGCTGACTTATTCTATAATGAGTGCATTCTAGATTCTCTTTAGCGAGTTGCAGGTTGGTCTTCATCTGGTTGGTGAATTCTTTAGCAGCCAGTGCTTTGACTATCGCAGCTTCAAAGCCGATGCAAGGTGTGAAGCTCTTGGTGAGCTGGAAGGGTGCAAAACCAGTTGCTGAAGATTTGGTATTATTAATGTTAAACTGGGTGAGGGCTAGCCATTCGACCCATTTATCTTGCTTTTCTGTGACATATAGGCGGAGATATTGGTTTAATTCTCTATTCACATGCTCGGTTTGTCCATCCGTTTGTGGGTGATATGCTGTTGACATCTTCTTTTCTATAGATAGGAGTTTTAATAAATCCATCATCGTCTAGGATGCGAATTGGGGTCCTCAGTCGCTGACTAGGCTATCTGGTAAACCATGATGGCACCACATGTAGTCTTTGTATAGCTTGGTGGTTTCTTTTGCTGTAATGGTTTTCTTGGTGGGGATAAACACAACCTCTTTAGAGAATCGGTCTATGACCACAAGGATGCTATCGAAGCCGTGACTTTCGGGTAATCCCATGATGAAATCTGCTGATACTGATTTCCATGGACCTTCCACTACTTCTAATGGTTGGAGTTTGCTGGCAAGGGCACGATTTGTGGATTTCATTCGTGTGCATTGATCACAGGATTTACAATATGTGGCTATGTCATTTTTGGCTCCGGGCCAACTATAGTAATGCGAAATGAATTCAGATGTTCTTTCTATGCCTTTGTGACCAAATAACGGGTGATCATGGAATGATGTGATCACTGCTTGTCATAATTCAGTGGGAACCCATATCTTGTTATGGTAGTACCATATCCTGTTTTGATTTATGGTTCCATCAGGTTGACTATATTTGGGCTGTTCTTCTTTGATTCGATCGAAGAGTGCTATATCAAGCGTCACCTGCACACGATGATCGGGTATAATGATCTGGTTTTTGTTGTCATTTTCTATTCTGATCATGTGATCCTCTCTTCTAGAGAGTGCATCCGCTTTTCCCATGGAAGTACCTGGTTTGTTCACTAGTACATAATTGAATCGTGATAAGTACATTGCCTATCGAGCTTGGCGTCTATTGAGATCCTGTGCCTTCATGAACCATTGGAGGTTTTTATGATCCGTCCATACTTCAAATTGGTGTCTAGCACCTTCGAGATGGTGTCTCCATTGTTCGAGAGCGAGTATGATGGCGAGCATCTCTTTGTCAGCTATAGTATAGTTGCGTTGTTCGGGAGTCATGCTATGTGACATAAAGGACATGGGGTGCCATTTGTCTTCTATTTTAGTCGAGAGTACGGCGCCTACGGCAAAGTCCAAGGTGTTGCATTCAACTCTATATGGGGTTGTGTCATCCAGGTATGCCAGTACCGGAGCCAAGATGAATGCATTCTTAAGCATTTCAAACACTGTTTGTTGGTCTTTACCCCAGATCCAGGGTTGATCTTTCTTTGTTAGGTCATGTAGGGGTCATGCAATGAGACTATAATTGGCAATGAATCAGCGATAGAAGTTGGCCAAGCCTAGAAAGCTTCACACGCCTTTCAAGGTGGTGGGAACAGGCCAATCTTGCACTCCTTTCACTTTTTCGTGGTTCATAGAAACCCCATGTTTGGAAACGTCCATGCCTAGCATGTCAACTTTGGTTACTCCGAAAAAACACTTCTCAGGTTTGATGAACAAATTGTTGTTCCGGAGTTTTTCTAAAACTCTACGTACTAATTTGATATGTTTCTTCTTGTCGCCATCTTTCGAGAAGATTAGGAGATCGTTGAGATAAATTATGATTACGTCATCCATATCTGAGAATATCTTGTTCATCATTTGTTGGAACGTTGCAGGACTATTACACATTCCAAAGTACATGACAAGTGGTTCGAAGAATCCTAAATGACAAATGAAAGCTCCCTTCCATTCATCTCCTTCTTTGATACAGACATTGTTGTATCCCCATTGGAGATCCATTTTGGTAAAGAGCTTAGCTCCTTTCAATTTGTCTATGATTTGTGAGATTAGCGGTAACGGGTAGTTATTCTTGACTGTTTCTTCATTCAAATATCTATAGTCCATGACCATGCATTTCTTTCCATCTTTCTTGGGGATGAAGAAGACTGGCGATGTTTGTGGTGATTTAAAAGGGCGGATGTAGCCTTTTGAGAGCTGATCATCAATGAAGGCTTTCACCTCATCTTGCTCTTGTGGGCTAAGTTTGATTAAATGCCCTTTCTTTGGTATGAAATCTTCTTTCAGATCTACTGTGTGGTCCCATGGTTTTCTTTTGGGCATTCTCTTGCTTGCCTTTTTGGAAAATACGTCCAGGTAATTGTGGTATTCCGCTGGTACGAGTTTGGCGGCTTCTGATGCGTCTGGTACGTTTATCATGCTTACTTTGTGGTTTTGGTAAGTGTAGTCTATTTCGTGTGTCTCGGTTTTTGTCCGAGCCAGGTGTTTGAGTGCTGCACAACTTGGTGGGCACTTATCCATGGTGACTATTCCTGTGATCCAATCTATCGTAGGGTTATGATTACGTAGCCACGTGTATCCAAGGATCAATTGATTTTTTCCTAGATTTGTGACATTGGCTGTAACTTTCTCACAGTGTCCCTAGTAGTCTATAATTAGTGAGGCGGTGTATGCGATACTGCCTGCTGAGTTTGCGGTTCCATCGACGTTATACACTGGTATTACTAGGTTGAGGGGTTGCATTGGAATTCGATTTTCTTTTGCCCATTTTTGGTCAATAAATATGCCGGTGGCGCCACTGTCTAGCAGGGCTTGGCATTCTGTTTTTGTTGTTTTTGTTATTATATTGATTTTTACAAATAGCTTGTGGAGTGGTTTTAGGGTTCTCACACATTGCTCCATCAGGTTTGAAGACAAGCTATTTTTATTTTTTGTATAAATGAAATTAAGTGTTACTTCCCGGTGACCGCGCTTTTTTTCGGAGTTCGCCATTTCAGTTATAGTATCTGGTAGGCTACTACATCGAGATACTGGGGATGAGAATAAAGAAGAGCTACTGTTATCTACATCAGATTGGGTCTTCTGGCTAGCAGGGGGTGCAATTTCGCCTGCTAAAGCCATGTTTGTATTGCTACTCAGAAGAAAGAAACTATTTGATGTAATGAAAACGGGTGAGCACTGTCTTGGCGTCGCACCCTTGATCGAGCTGGTACTAGATTAAAGAAACTATTCGAAGAGGAAGAAATAAAACTAGGGTCCGTATTGATCGTACTACTACCTGACATAGACAATCCTACTCTTTTCCCTGATGCGCCCTCAAATCTTTGAAGTACACCCTTGCTGCGTCAAAGTCCATACTGCATATAGTGGCTTGCCAATTCAGTTGACCCATTGGCCACGGGTTGGAAAGGGTTGTGAGTGGGGGAGTGGGAGGTACAGCGTGTTGGTTTATTGAAGCAGTTCCTTCTGTGGCACGTGTTACGCTGGGCGTCGAGTAATACCACAAGCCTAGACGAAAATCTCACGAAGAGTCCGTCAAGTCTAGCTTGGTCACAGGAAAGGTCTCTCTATCTTGCATGCGCACACCAAGAACTCGAGGCAGCTGAGAATCGACGCTGAATTGCGTAGAACTAGCTAAGGAACATACACCATCGTGCTACAGGTATATATAGGGGACGGTGCAGTGCACGGACCAAGCTATGTCATAGCAGTGAACAAGAGAAAGACATAAAGGGAAGATCAAGATGGAATGCGATGGAATCGCATGAAAAGGAATATGAGTCATCCGCAGTAAGAATGAGTCAGAAGCTGCGGAAGGCTATGTATACAAGATAAGAAGATAAGGCGATAAGACGATAAGGTGATAAGAAGATAAGGCGATAAGAAGATACGAAGATAGGAAGCTAGTCCGAAGGCAGAGGAAGACTGAAGAGAAGAGACCCATCGGCTGAAAGGAAAAGAGACGAGTCAACATTAGCGAAGGAAAAGAGGTGGGGTAAGGAAACGGTGCAACCCTCCGGGACGATGTCGACTGTAACATTACCCCGTTCGTACCTTGGAGACTCCGGCTCCAATATAACTCTAAGTCGAATGTCCTCCCGAATTGTGCTCAATGGCATTGTCAATGTCGCGGTCCTCCTCGTTGGATGATTCGCCGCAGAAGGCACAGTCAGACTCGAGATGTCCGATGGTCTCGCAGAGTTGACAGAGGTGGATATTTGGACAGGCGTGAGCTGGGTGTCCCCGTTTATTGCAAAGGCCGCATCGATAAGCCACGCATTGAACATAAGCGTGGTCCAGGCTGGCACAGACAGGACAAGAAGATCCAGGAGTCGTCTCCATAGTAGGTGAATTTCCCTGCTCGTTACGTGCAGCGTTGGAGAAATAAGGAGGGGGAACTGGGATGGGCTGATCGACGATAATTGGGGAAGGAACCATTCCAACTGGGCGAGGATAGGGCTGTCTGGGGAGAGGTTGATGGGAGGAGGTGCGTCTCTGTCGACTAAGGGAAGGAGAGGCTGGCGACGAATGAGAGGGCCTGGAGGAAGTGGGGCTGGAGTGGGGCGAAGTCTGCCCCAGAACAACTGGGACGAGTGAGAGGGCAGGGGTCCCCCTTCGAGGGGGATTGGTCCGAAAGGGCTGACTGGTCGATGTAGGGGGGGCGTTCTCGTCAGTCTCAAATGGGGAGGGGAAAGGAGACGAGTGTTCCTGAGCGACTTCAACGTAAAGACGTTGTTGCCGATCAGTGAGAGATTCCCAATGAGGGCGGAGTATGTCCCATAGACGAGAGGAGTGAAGAGAGGTGACTGCGTCAGAAAATCCCGAATCAACCAAAATGGAGAGGGTGTTGGATCGTAGGTCCATTAGTCCCTGAAGAATAGCAGCATGTATCGCAGAAGGGGAGGAAGAATGAGAAATAGAGTCGTAAGAGCGAAGGCAAAGATACATATGGTACAAATGAATCCCATTATACAAAGAGGCATGTGGAAGCGAAGAAGAAAATGTTACGCTGGGCGTCGAATAAGTCCACAAGCCTAGACAAGAATCTCACAAAGAGTCCATCAAGTCTAGCTTGGTCAAAGCGTCAAGCAATACCACAAGTCTAGACGAGAATCTCACAAAGAGTCTGTCAAGTCTAGCTTGGTAAAAGGAAGGGATCTCTCTATCTTGCATGCGCACACCAAGAGCTCGAGGCAGCTGAGAATCGACGCTGAATTGCGTAGAACTAGCTAAGGAACAAACACCATCGTGCTACTGGTATTTATAGAGGTAAGTGCGGAGCATGGACCAAGCTATGTCGTAGCAGTGAACGAGAGGAAGACATAAAGGGAAGATCAAGATAGAATGCGATGGAATCGCATGGAAGGGAATATGAGTCATCCGCAGTAAGAATGAGTCAGAAGCTGTGGAAGGCTATGCATACAAGATAAGAAGATAAGAAGATAAGAAGATAAGAAGATAGGGTGATATGAAGATAAGAAGATAAGGTGATATGAAGATAAGAAGTCAGTCCGAAGACGGAGGGAGAGAAAAGAGAAGGGATCCGTCGGCCGAAAGAAAAAGAGGCGAGTCGAAATGAGAGAAAAAGAAGGGATGGGACAACGCAACGGTACACTCTCTGGGACAATGTCAATTGTAACATTACCCCATTCATACCTTGGAGACTCCGACTCCAACATAACCCTAAGTCGAATGTCCTCCCGAATTGTGCTCAATGGCATTGTCAATGTCGCGGTCCTCCTCGTTGGATGATTCGCCACAGAGGGGACAGTCAGACTCGAGGTGTCCGACGGTCTCGCAGAGTCGACAGAGGTGGATGGTGGGACAGGAGTGAGCTGGGTGTCCTCGTTGATTGCAAAGCCCACATTGATAAGCCACGCATTGAACGTAAGCATGGTCCAGGCTGGCACAGACAGGACAAGGAGGTCCAGGGGTCATCTCCATAGTAGGCGAATTTCCCCGATTGTTATGTGCAGCGTTGGAGAAATAAGGAGGGGGAACTGGGATGGGTTGATCGACGACGACTGGGGTAGGAACTGTCTCAATTGGTTGAGGATAGGGCTGTCCTGGGAGAGACGGGTGGGAGGAGGTTCGTCGATGACGACTAAGGGACGGAGAAGTGGGCAACGAGAGGGAGAGTCTGGAGGACGTGGGGCTAGAGCGGGGCGAAGTCTGTTCCAGAACGACTGGGACGAGCGAGAGGGCTGGGGTCCCCCTTCGAGGGGGATCGGTCCGAAAGGGCTGACTAGTTGATGGAGGAACGTTCTCGTCAGTCTCAAATGGAGAGGGGAAGGGAGACGAATGTTCCCGAGCTACTTCGGTATAGAGACGTCGTTGCCGATCGGTGAGATGTTCCCAATGCAGACGGAGGACTTCCTATAGACGAGAAGGGTGAAGGGACGCAACTGCATCCAAGAATCCAGAGTCAACTAGGATGGAGATGGTGTTGGAATGAAGGTCCATTAGTCCTTGACGAATGGCGGCATGTATCGTAGAAGAAGAGGAAGAATGAGAAAGAGAATTGTAAGAACGAAGGCGAAGGTACGTATGGTAAAGACGAATCCCATTATATAAAGAGGCGTGTGGAAGTGAAGAAGAAAACACATTCTGTTCCAAAGTAAAAAGGAGCTCAGGAGTTTCAAGAACGGCAGCAAAAAGGGCATCGCAGACATGGGAAGGAAAAAGACTTGGAATGATAGGGAGACTGGGATAAGATAAACCAAACGTGCGGGAGTAGGAGGAAGGGGGTGTGTTGCGGCGAGTGGGGCGACGAGGCATGTTAAGGTGATGGGGGGAAATCTTTGGGGTGGCGAGCTTTATATGCAGAGAGGAGGGAGGCGGTGTTCGACAAGTTCCATTCTGGTTCCCAGGTATTTTCCGAAGAAGGCCAACCCTTCCATGACACGAGATACTGGCGACGGCCACGAGTTCCTCTGTGGAAAAGAATTTGCTCCACTTCGTACTCTTCTTCTCCATCGATCTGATCGGGAGGAGGAGATAGGAAGTTCAGGCCGTGTTCCGCGGTTTCCCGATAGGATGATAACTTGGAAGCGTGGAAGACGTCATGAATGCGCCAAGTGGGGGGAAGTTTTAGACGATAAGATACGGGAGATAGGACCTGAGTAATTTCAAATGGACCTTCTCGTTTAGGAGAGAGTTTGTGAGAAGAGTATCAAAGGTGGAGGTTTTTGTTATCTAGCCAAACCTTATCTCCGACTTTCCAGGGGGTAAAGCGGGACGAGATGCATTCTTTCATGAGGCGTTGAGCACATTCATGGGCATCCAAGGCTTCTTTCCTAGCTTCGGATAAGAGGGAGAGGCGAGATTCGAGATTGGGGAGGAAGGTTTTGCCGATGGGAGGGTAGGCACGAGGTTCATAGCCGAGGATTAAGGAAAATGGAGTTTTACCAGTGACCGAGTGGATGGAGGAGTTGTGGCAGAATTCTGCCATGGGGAAGAGATCGGCCCATGCGTCAGGCTTTCCTTCGCAGAAGATGCGGAGGTAGGTTTCCAACTCCTGATTGACCTGTTTGGTTTCTCCGTCAGTCTGGGGGTGATATGCTGAGGAGAGAGCGAGGTCATATTTCAAGAGGCGAGCCAGTTCTCGAGCGAAGGCTGAGGCGAATTGAGGACCATGATTGGAGATGCATCGGTCATGAAGGCCGAAACGAGGGAAGACATGTTTGAAAAACAGAAGGGCGACGTCGGCGGCGGAGGAGGTTTTAAGATATGGGAGGAAAATTACCCCCTTTGTAAGCCCATGGTCGACCACGACCAAAACGGAATCAAAACCAGAAGAAAGAGGAAGGTCGGTGAAGAAGTCCATGGAAATCTGTTGAAAAGGACGAGTAGCAGACGAAGAAAGTGGGAAGAGAGGCGGGATGGAAGGATGGGTATTAACTTTGGAGGCCTGGCAAGTGGCACACCCAAGAACAAAATGACGAACAAAAGTAGAAAGACCAGGCCACCAATAGTCGCGAGCGACCAGGTTCTGGGTACGAAGAACACCACCGTGACCCCCAGCAGGAGATTCATGGCAGGTATGAACAATATCACGGCGAAGAGGTTCAGGAACAAAAAGGCGATGACGAAAATACAGAAGACCATCAGAAAATTCCCAATCGTGGCGAGAAGTGTGGGGAAGAAGAGAAGTCCCTTCATTGAGAGCAGAAAGGGCAGTGGAAGCAAAAGGATCAGAAGCAGTAAGGGAAGAGAGTTTGGAAGAGATAGCGACATCTAGAGCACGAACGAAAAGAGTGTCTGGAAGAAGGGTGACGTCGGCATTATTAGAAGATGTGTCGACATCATTACGACGAGAAAGTGCATCCGCTGGAGCCATAGCAGAAGCAGGGAGGTAGTGGAAGGAGAGGTCGAAATCTTGGAGGAAGAATTGCCAGCGAGCGTGGCGACGAGAAAGTTTGCGAGGTTGGCAGAAGTAAGTCAGGTTCTTGTAATCGGTGAGAATGGTAACTGGGAGGCCCGTTCCTTGAAGATAGTGGCACCATTCTTCAAGGGCGTGGATGACTGCAAGGAGTTCCCGATCATAGATGTCATAGTTCCGTTCAGCGGGTGAAAAGGTGCAGGAGAGGTAGGCGCAGGGATGAAGGTCACCATTTCCATCAGGTTGCATGAGAACAGCGCCAGAGGCGGTGAGAGAGGCGTCGGTCATAACTGTGAAAGGGCGAGTGACGTCAGGCATGGCAAGAACGGGTTTGGCAAGGAAAGTGGACTGGAGTTTTCGGAATGCGGTTTCGCAAGAAGGGGACCAGTTCCAAGGAGTATCTTTTCTTGTCAAATCGAGAAGAGGGCGAGCTAGAGTGAAGAAATTGGGAATGAACTTTCAATAGAAATTACAAAACCCAATGAAAGAGCGGACTGCTTTGACAGAGCGAGGGGGGGACCAGGTTTCAATGGCCGAGAGTTTCGTGGGGTCCATCTGGAGTGACCCTGCTTTGATAACAAGACCTAGGAATTCCACTTCGGATGCGGCGAAGGCGCACTTTTCCAACTTGAAGTATAGTTTGTGTTCCCAAGCACATTGGAGAACCTTGCGGATAAGGAGCCAATGTTGGGATAAATCGACGTTATGGATCAAGAAGTCATCCATATAAATGATAAGCCATCCTTCGGCTATGTAATCTCCAAAAATGTGCTGCATCAGGGCTTGGAACGTAGGAGGGGCGTTACAGAATCCGAAAAACATGACATTGGGTTCGAAGAGGCCTTCGGGAGTGATGAAGGCGGCTTTCCAGCGATCTTCTGGGCGGATAAGAACATTGTTATATCCCCAACGAATGTCGAGCTTGGTGAAAATGGTGGAGGGACGAAGTTGATCTACTAGATCAGAGATGCGGGGAAGTGGGTAAGCGTTCTTCACAGTATGTTCATTGAGGTAGCAGTAATCCTGGCAGGGGCGAAGGGAACCATCCTTCTTTGGTACAAAAAAGAAGAGGGAGGCTTGAGGGGATTTCGAGGGGGAGATTTTTCCAGAGGCAAGATGTTCAGCGATGAATTCTTTACACGCTTCCCGTTCCTTTGGGTTAAGCGGATACACCTTGGCTACTTTGGGAATGAAAGAGTCTTTCAGCTCGATAGCATGATCAAATGGTCGAGACGGAGGAAGAGTTCCATCAGGAGGTTTCGCGAAGACGTCGGCAAAAGAGGTAAGTTCAGGAGGGAGGATAACCTTTTCCCTTTCCTGTTCCATGGCAAGTTCGGTAGAGAGGGTAGTCTTTCGAACGGAGAGGGTGGGGTTGGAGAGGTAATGAACCAAATATCATTGAGAAAGTGCGGCAGGGTCATCTTGTCGAGGTGAAGAAGAGCGGTTAGGGATGGAGACGACACCAGTTCCCCAGTTAATATTAGGGTTGGCATCCTGCAGCCAAGGTAGGCCTAGAATGACTGCTTCCTTTCCGCAGTTAATTACAAAGAAGTCTCGAAATTCTTCATTTTCTCCAATTCGCAGCAGGAGAGTCGTTTTCAGGTGAATGATGCCACTTTGGTTAGGAGTTCCATCAACGTTGGAGATGGCGAGGGGCTTGGGAATTTTTGTTGTGGGGAAACAATGAAGATGGACTAAGGAACAATCGATGAAATTGCCAGTTGCTCCACTATTGATCAGAGCCGAGAGGTCGACGATTTGTGCACCAGTTTTTGCGGACAGAGATATAGGAATGCGAATTGATTTGGCATGGGGCGTGGTACAAAATACAGGTGCAAGACGATGAGGAGAAGTAGATGTCGTACTAGTTCTCCTTTTCAAAAACCCTCTTCGTTATCAGAGGTTTCGGCGGTAGTGGTGGCAACAGAGATTTCAGGGGATTCCTCTACTGGTTCTTCCTCGTAGACAGTGTGGAGTACCTTAAGAATTTCCTTCTTGGAAATGTTATGGTCCGCAACAATCTGGTTAACATATTTTCCGAGGGCAGAGGGAGCCTTAGGAGAGCGAGGAGTAGAACGAGGAGAGGAGGAGGATGAGGGAGTCGACGAAGAAGAGGAACTATGGTTGCTGGCACGACAACTGACTTTATGACAAATGAAACAGTGGTTCTGTTGAAAATGGCAGGCTTTTTCGACAGGGGAGAGACGAACTGCGTCAACATCCATGGCGTTAGGATCCTTAGCGGGGCGGGAGTTATTGAAGTATCCTTCTCGACTGGAGGTAATGTCAGCAATGTGCCGCTGTTGAGCATGGTACTTAGCGGCTTGCTCGATCCAGTCCTTAGCCGTGGTTGGTTGGGTCTGTTGGGAAAGGATCATCACGACGAGTTTGGGATCCATTCCAGAAGCAAGGTGTTCAAGAAGAGTGGGCTGATCCGTGATGTTGGCCCGTTGAGCGAGGAGACGAAATTCGGCGACATATTGTTGGAATCCGCTGTCCTTGTTGCAGGTATCCTGGCGAAGCGCATGAAGCTTTCGTCGAGCTTCAGAGGCAATGTTAAATGGGTAGAAGGTGGCAATGAAGTCCTTCTCTAAACAGTCAAACGTCTTATCGGTGGCGGGGATGGCGGCGTCGTTTATCTTCCCATACCAACCCTCCGCAAAGGGAACTCCATTCCCTTTGGTCATTTTGTTGAGAAGGACTAGGACCTTCACAGCGTCGTCTGCATACACAGCAGCGTTCATCGTAAAATAGGCCTTCATGGCCTGCAGCCAGTGATTGGCATCTTTCGTTTCTCCCGAAAACGCGTCAGGGAGACCAGCTTTTAGCTCTGGGCGGAACATGGCAGTGGCAGGTGGGGGAGTCGAAGGGTGAGAAGGGCTTGGGGAATCTTCCGAGTTGGAGGGGGGAGGACGAAAGCTGCGATAAGAGGTGGAGGACGGAATATTGGGCGGTCTGCTCGGAAGCAGGAGGCAAAGAAAGAGCTAGTTCTTTTGTTACGCTGGGCGTCGAATAAGTCCACAAGCCTAGACGAGAATCTCACGAAGAGTCTGTCAAGTCTAGCTTGGTAGAAGGAAGGGATCTCTCTATCTTGTGTGCGCACACCAAGAGCTCGAGGCAGTTGAGAATCGACGCTGAATTGCGTAGAACTAGCTAAGGAACAAACACCATCGTGCTACTGGTATTTATAGAGGTAAGTGCGGAGCACGGACCAAGCTATGTCATAGCAGTGAACGAGAGGAAGACATAAAGGGAAGATCAAGATAGAATGCGATGGAATCGCATGGAAGGGAATATGAGTCATCCGCAGTAAGAATGAGTCAGAAGCTGCGGAAGGCTATGCATACAAGATAAGAAGATAAGAAGATAAGAAGATAAGAAGATAGGGTGATACGAAAATAAGAAGATAAGGTGATACGAAGATAAGAAGTCAGTCCGAAGACGGAGGGAGAGAAAAGAGAAGGGATCTGTCAGCCGAAAGAAAAAGAGGCGAGTCGAAATGAGAGAAAAAGAAGGGATGGGACAATGCAATGGTACAACCCTCTGGGACAATGTCAATTGTAACAGAAAACATGTTCTGTTCCAAAGTATAAAGAAGATCAGGAGTTTCAAGAACGGCAGCAAAAAGGGCATCTTGGATATGAGAAGGAAAAAGGTTCGGGATGATAGGAAGACTAGGATATGAGAGGCCAAAGGTGCGGGAGTATGCGGAGGGGGGCGTGTTGCGACGAGTAGAACGACGAGGCATATCAAGATGATGAGGGGAAGTCTTTTGGGTGGCAAGTTTTATATTCGGTGAGGAGAGAGGCAGTGTTAGACAAGTTCCGTTCTGGTTCCCATGTGTTTTCCAAGGAAGGCCATCCCTTCCATGACATGAGGTACTGGTGATGGCCACGAGTTCCTCTGTGGGAAAGAATTTGCTCCACTTCGTATTCTTCTTCTTCATCGATCTGATCCGGAGGAGGAGATAGGAAATTTGGGCCGTGTTCCAGGGCTTCCCGATAGGACAATAGCTTGGAGGCGTGGAAGACGTTGTGGATACACCATGTGGGGGGGAGTTTGAGGTGGTAAGATACGGGCGATAAGACCTGAGAAATTTCAAATGGTCCTTCTCGCTTAGGAGAGAGTTTTCGGGAGAAGTAACGAAGGTGGAGGTTTTTGTTATCTAGCCAGACCTTATCTCCGACTTTCCAGGGGATAAAGCGGGACGAGATGCGTTCTTTCATGAGGCATTGGGCACGTTCATGAGCATCAAGGGCTTCTTTCCTTGCTTCAGATAAGAGGAATAGGCGAGATTTGAGATCGGGAAGGAAGGTTTTGCCAATAGGGGGGTAGGCGTGGGGTTCATAGCCGAGGATGAGTGAGAAGGGAGTTTTGTTGGTGATGGAATGGACGGAAGAGTTGTGGCAGAATTCTGCCATAGGAAGAAGGTCGGCCCACGTGTCAGGCTTTCCTTCGCAAAAGATGCGGAGGTAGGTCTCTAGTTCCTGGTTAACTCGTTCGGTCTCTCCATCTGTTTGGGGATGGTAAGCAGAGGAGAGGGCAAGGTCATACTTCAGGAGGCGAGCCAATTCTCGCGCAAAGGCAGAAGCGAATTGAGGGCCACGATCAGAAATGCATCGGTTATGAAAGCCGAAATGAGGGAAAATATGTTTGAAGAAAAGGAGGGCTACGTCGGCGGTGGAGGAAGTTTTGAGACAAGGGAGGAAAATTACCCCCTTAGTAAGCCCATGGTCGACCACGACCAAAACAGAATCAAAACCAGAAGAAAGGGGGAGATCGGTGATAAAGTCCATAGAGATCTGTTGAAAAGGATGAGTAGCAGAGGAAGAAAGCGGGAAAAGAGGAGGAGCGGAAGGATGGGTATTGACTTTGGAGGCCTGACAAGTGGCACATCCAAGAACGAAACAACGAACAAAAGTAGAAAGACCCAGCCACCAATAGTCGCGAGCGACCAGGTTCTGGGTGCGAAGAACACCACCATGACCACCAGAGGGAGAGTCATGGCAAGAACGAACAATATCACGTCGAAGTGGTTCAGGAACAAAAAGACAATGACGAAAATACAAGAGACCGTCCGAAAATTCCCAATCATGATGAGAAGCATGAGGGAGAAAAGAAGTACCCTCATTGAGGGCAGAAAGAGCAGCAAAAGCAAAGGGATCAGAAGACGTGAGAGAAGAAAGTTTAGATGAGACAGCAGTATCAAGAGTGCGAATAAAAAGGGTGTCCGGAAGAAGAGTGACGTCTGCGTTGTCAGAAGAAGTGTCGATATCATCGCGACGTGAGAGGGCATCGGCAGGGGCCATGGTGGAGGCAGGGAGGTGATGGAAAGATAGGTCAAAATCCTGGAGGAAAAATTGCCAACGAGCATGGCGACGAGAGAGTTTGTGAGGTTGGCGGAAATAGATTAAGTTTTTGTGATCGGTCAGAATGGTAACAGGGAGGCCAGTTCCTTGCAGGTAGTGGCGCCATTCCTCAAGGGCGTGAATGACCGTGAGAAGTTCCCGGTCATAGATGTCATAGTTTCGTTCAGCGGGGGAGAAGGTGTGGGATAGATAGGCGCAGGAATGAAGGTTGCCGTTCCCATCGGGTTGCATGAGTACAGCACCAGAGGCAGTAAGGGAAGCGTCAGTCATGACGGTGAAGGGACGAGTGACATCCGGCATGGCCAGAACGGGTTTGGCGAGGAAAGTGAATTGGAGGCGGCGGAAAGTGGTTTCACAAGCGGGGGACCAATCCCAAGGTGTGTCTTTCTTAGTGAGGTCAAGAAGAGGGCGGGCAAGAGTGGAGAAGTTGGGGATGAACTTTCGATAGAAATTGCAGAAACCGATGAAAGAACGGACTGCTTTGACAGAGCGAGGGGGAGACCAGGTTTCGATTGCGGAGAGTTTAGTGGGGTCCATCTGTAAAGATCCAGCTTTGATAACAAGACCTAGGAATTCCACTTCGGATGCGGCAAAGGCGCACTTTTCCAGCTTGAAATATAGTTTATGTTTCCGAGCGCATTGGAGAACTTTACGGATAAGGAGCCAATGTTGAGATAAATCGTCGTTGTGAATCAAGAAGTCATCCATATAGATGATAAGCCATCCTTCGGCGATGTAATCTCCAAAAATGTGCTGCATCAGGGCTTGGAACGTAGGAGGGGCGTTACAGAATCCAAAGAACATGACATTGGGTTCAAAGAGGCCTTTGGGGGTGATGAAAGTAGCTTTCCAGCGGTCTTCTGGGCGGATAAGAACATTGTTATATCCCCAACGAACATCGAGCTTGGTAAAAATGGTGGAGGGACGGAGTTGGTCAACGAGGTCGGAGATACGAGGGAGCGGGTAGGCGTTCTTTAGGGTATGTTCGTTGAGGTATCGGTAGTCTTGACAGGGGCGGAGGGAACCATCTTTCTTAGGTATGAAGAAGAAGGGAGATGCTTGAGGGGATTTTGAGGGAGAGATCTTTCCAGAGGCGAGATGTTCAGCGATGAACTCTTTACACGCTTCACGTTCCTTCGGGTTAAGCGGGTACACTTTAGCCACTTTGGGGACGAAGGAATCTTTAAGTTCTATAGCGTGGTCAAAGGGTCGCGATGAAGGAAGTGTCCCATCAGGAGGTTTCGCGAAGACGTCGGCGAAGGAAGTGAGTTCAGGCGGGAGGGTAACTTTCTCTTTTTCTTGAGCAATGGCAAGCTCCGTGGCAATGGTGGTCTTTCGAATAGAGAGGGTAGAGTCAGAGAGGTATCGAACCAAATATCGTTGAGAGAGTGCGGCGGGGTCATCTTGTCAGGGTAAAGAAGGGCAATCGGGAATGGAAACGACACCAGTTCCCCAGTTAATGTTGGGATTGGCGTCCTGTAACCATGGTAGGCCTAAAATGACTGCTTCCTTTCCACAGTTGATCACAAAGAAATCGCGGAGTTCTTTGTTATCTCCGATTCACAAGAGGAGGGTCGTTTTGAGGCGAATGACACCGCTCTGGTTGGGGGTTCCATCAACGTTAGAAACAGCGAGTGGTTTGGGGATTTTGGAAGTGGGGAAACGATGAGTTTGGACAAGAGAGCGATCTATGAAGTTGCCAGTTGCTCCGCTATCAATTAGGGCTGACAGGTCAACGATTTGTGCACCATTCTTTGCCGATAGAGAGATGGGAATTTGGATAGATTTGGCATGGGGAGTAGTACAGAATACAGGTGCAAGACGATGAGGAGAGGAAGACGTCGAACTAACTCTCCTTTTCAAAAACCCTCTTCGCTATCAGAGGTTTTGGCAGTAGTGGTAGCCACAGAGACTTCGGGGGATTCCTCTACGGGTTCCTCTTCGTAGACGGTGCAGAGTACTTTAAGAATTTCTTCCTTAGAAATGTTACGGTCCGTGACAATCTGGTTGACATACTTCCCAAGAGCTGAGGGAGCTTTAGGAACATGAGGAGAGACACGAGGAGAGGAGGACGAGGATGACAGAACCGAAGAGGAATTATGGTTACTAGCTCGGCAGCCAACCTTGTGACAAACAAAACAACGATTCTGCTGAAAATGACGAGCCCTTTCAACAGGGGAGAGGCGGACGGCATCAATGTCCATGGCATTAGGATCCTTGGTGGGGCGGGAGTTATTGAAATATCCTCCTCGACCAGAGGTAATATCAGCGATGCGCCTCTGTTGGGCATGGTACTTAGCGGCTTGTTCGATCCAATCCTTAGCTGTGGTGGGCTGAGTCTGTTGGGAGAGAATCATGACGACAAGTTTAGGATTCATTCCTGAGGCGAGGTGTTCGAGGAGGGTGGGCTCATCCGTGATGTTGGCCCGTTGGGTGAGGAGACGAAATTCGGCGACATACTGTTGGAATCCGCTATCCTTATTGCGGGTATCCTGGCGGAGCGCATGAAGCTTTTGGCGAGCTTCAGAGGCAATGTTAAACGGGTAGAAGGTTGCTATAAAATCCTTCTCCAAACAGGCAAATGTCTTGTCGGTAGCAGAGATGGCACTATCGTTTATCTTACTGTACCAACCCTCAGCGAAGGGAACTCCATTTCCCTTGGTCATCTTGTTGAGAAGGACTAGGACCTTCACAGAGTCGTCTGCATACACAGCAGCGTTCATCGTAAAATAGGCCTTCATGGCCTGCAGCCAATGGTTGGCATCTTTTGTTTCTTCCGAAAACACGTCAGGGAGACCAGCTTTTAGCTCAGGGCGGGACATGGTGGCGGCAGGTGGGGGTGAAGGAGGACGAGAAGGACTGGGTGAGGGAGTGGGGGAGGTAGGGACACGAAAGCCGCAATAAGAGTTGGAGGACGAAATGTTGGGCGGTCTGCTCGGAAGCAGGAGGCGAAGGAAGAGCTAGTTCTTTTGTTACGCTGGGCGTCGAGTAATACCACAAGCCTAGACGAGAATCTCACGAAGAGTCCGTCAAGTCTAGCTTGGTCACAGGAAAGGTCTCTCTATCTTGCGTGCGCACACCAAGAGCTCGAGGCAGCTGAGAATCGACGCTGAATTGCGTAGAACTAGCTAAGGAACATACACCATCGTGCTACAGGTATATATAGGGGACGGTGCAGTGCACGGACCAAGCTATGTCATAGCAGTGAACAAGAGAAAGACATAAAGGGAAGATCAAGATGGAATGCAATGGAATCGCATGGAAAGGAATATGAGTCATCTGCAGTAAGAATGAGTCAGAAGCTGCGGAAGGCTATGTATACAAGATAAGAAGATAAGGCGATAAGACGATAAGGTGATAAGAAGATAAGGCGATAAGAAGATATGAAGATAGGAAGCTAGTCCGAAGGCAGAGGAAGACTGAAGAGAAGAGACCCATCGGCTGAAAGGAAAAGAGACGAGTCAACGTTAGCGAAGGAAAAGAGGCGGGGTAAGGAAACGGTGCAACCCTCTGGGACGATGTTGACTGTAACAGCACGTACACGTTTTGATTTGAATTGTGAGCACTCTTTTTGGTGCCCACCACATCTGAACCCACACTCGGCACAGGTGGTGCTTTTTGCCTTGCAGTCTCATGCCAAGTGGCCTTCTTTGCCACAATTGTAGCAGCCTCGGGTGAATCAGCCTATGTCTTCCCGATTGTCAGATGTTGTGCGATCTATTTCCATGGTGTTGGGATCATGGCAGGTTTGAGATTGGAATCGAGATTCGAATGACTCGATTGCATTGGCATATTTTTGGACCATGGCTATGAACTCGTGGAGGCCAGCGGGCCTTTCTTGCTGCATGAACATGTGGCGGACAATATCTTGCCGCACAGATTGCTCCAAGAGCATTACTCCAGTTCCTTCCTCAACTTGTGCTTGATCGTAGAGCGCTAGCCATTGCATAAGGAAGACTTGCATCCTCTCGTTACATCCTTGTTTCCAGGCAATCAGCCGCCAGGTGGCTATTTCTTTTTCGTTCCCTATTCGGAAATGATTGTTGAGGAGCTTTTCCATCTGGGTAAGTGACAACCAGGGGATGTTGTTGTCATGATGCTTCTTGATTTCTGTATGGGCCCACGCACCCGCACCATTCTTGTCTTTTTTGCTGCTTTCGACACCGATACAAGAGAACACTGCGAGGTTCCAGTCTTTTTGTCCTCTGACTCTATGTTTGCCGAAGATGGACAGGTTGGTTTCTCAAAATACCAACATCTTTGTCCACCATTCGTCGAACTTGTTATAGGCCCTGTCGAAGAGGCCTGGATCCTTGACAACTTCGGCCCTTTTTGATTTAGGTTCATCGAAGCCATGGGCCGGCGGGTTGTCTTCTCTTTCCTCTCATTCCTGGTCTAGTCGTGCTTCCAGGTCTTGATTGCATTGCTCTGCTGCTGTAAGACGGTCCATCGTTTGCTGCAGCAGCTCACTCAGTGAGGCAAGTTGATCAGCAAGTTGGTGCTCGCTGCTTATTCTGGAGTCGAGGCGACAGCAACTCATGGTGGGGGTGGGCATTTCGGAGTTCATTGGCTCCATCGAGTATCCTTCGGTTGTCATTGTAATTAAATTCGATCTGGGATTGGTAGAAGTCAGTTACGTCATCGACTAGTATGGGGGCTTTGTCAAGGCAGTGCTCAAGGAATTCATTTTGAAGCCACTGGGGAAAGTCGAGGGTGAATTCTATTGTGTATGGTATGTCCTGTACTATGATGTCATTTGGATCGAAGTCTTTGTCAATTGGGAGTTATTTGGAGATCTCGGTTGAGATTGCAATGTAATTTTCATTGCAGAGTGCGTGCCAATCATCACCATAAAGGTTGCTAAAGTCCATAAAATGCTACAGAAACAAAACTCCTATGCGTCGCAGTCGCACAGTAACTCCGTGATTGTTGGATACAAGGGGGGGGGAACTGGGTAACTGCCTGGCTATGGCTGATGTTTTAGTACGCCGAGACTGCGACTCTTAAACTCATAGATATTGTGATGTGAGGATTTGCATGGTGTCCATCCGCTGCGCTGACCCACTTTGTGCCAAGGGAATTATCCAATTTTCTAGCAGTCAGAAGGGTTCACTCGAATGTGATCTACCTTGACAATGCGAACTAGAGCTACACTAGACCAGCATATGACAAGACGTGGAGAGGTAGTGTCTTTCTATCTATGGTAACGGAATAACTGCCTGCTATCCAGGAAGAGCCTTAGTCGCTGGCTATTGTGAGATCTCCCTTAAGTCTAGGATCCAACTATCGAGCGATATAGAGGTAAAGTAGGGGTGGAGGCACATAACGGTGCCAGTGAGGTGAAGTAGTAGAAGAGGAGTCTGTTCTTATGAAAGCAACCATAGCTTATGTGACTAGGTCACCTCGATAATTGCAAACTATAGAGTGGGAGCGTGTAAGGCTAGGAGAATCTAATCAGAACAGACTGAGGTCTGTTGGTCATTGTATTGCAAACTATATACTATACAGGATTGCGCATGGGCCACATGAGGGCTGGCACTGCTATGATAAGACTTACTAATGTATGCTATATAAGGCTATATGGTTCTCACGAGGGTGGGAGTATTCCCATGAACGAGGTAAACATATGTGAGGCTATGCTATGATGTCATTGATAAGAGATAAGGTCACGTGATGTCACATGACTGATCATGTGATGAATATCAAGTCACGTGATCGGGAAAATGAAGGGAATAAAATAGAAAAGTTAGGTTCTGTAGGAAGGTCGTAACACATGCCAATGAAGTTGTGGAGGCCAGCGGGCCTTTTTTGTTGCATGAACATGTAGCGTACTATATCTTGATGGACCGATTGTTCGAGGAGGATTACACCTGTTCCTTCCTCAATCTGGGCTTGATCGTATAGAGCTAGCCATTGCATAAGGAAGACTTGGGTTCTCTCATTACACCCTTGTTTTCTCACCATTAGTCGGCGAGTGGCTATCTCTTTTTCATTCCCAATGCGGAATCATTCATTGAGCAGTTTTTCAATCTGTGCCAGGGTGAGCCAGGAGACATTGTTGTCCTGGCGTTTCTTGATTTCAGTTCTGGCCCAGGCACCTGCACCATTTTTGTCCTTTTCGCCGCTGTCTATGCCTATCCTTGAGAAGATTGCTAAGTTCCAGTCTTTCTGTCCTCCAATCCTTTATTCACCGAATACTGATAGATTGGTTTCTCGGAACACCAACATTTTTGTCCACTACTCGTCGAACTTTGTGTATGATCTGTTGAACAGGCCAGGGTCTTTGACGACTTCTGCCCTTTTTGCTTTAGGCTCGTCAAAGTTGCAGGCCAGCAGGTCGCCTTGTCGATCTTCTCGCTCTTGATCCAGACAGGTCTCCAGATCTCGGTTGCACTGTTCTGCCGCTGTGAGGTGGTCCATTGTTTGCTGCAGCAGCTCGCTCAGCGAGGCAAGTTGATCAGCGAGTCAGTGCTCAGTGCTTGTTCTTGAGTCAAGGCGACGGCAACTCATGGTAGGAGTGGGCATTTCCGAGTCTATTGGGTCCATTGTGTATCCTTCGGTTGTCATTGTAATTAAATTCAATGTGAGATTGGTAGAAGTTGGTGGTGTCATCAATTAGTATGGGGGCTTTGTCGAGGTAGTGTTCAAGGAACTCGTCTTGTAACCACTGGGGAAAGTCAGGTGCAAATTCTATTGCATATGGGATGTTGCGGATTATTACATCATTCGGATCAAATTCTTCATTGATGGGAAGTCATTCAGAGATGTTGGTGGAAATAGCGATGTAGTTGTTGTTGTGAAGAGCTTGCCAGTCATTGCCATATAAATCTGCAAAGTCCATGTACTGGGGCTAAAAGAAAAACTTGTATGCATCGTGGTCACATACTAACTCCGTGGTTGTTGGGGGCAGGGGAGGAACCGGGTACTGCCTGGCTACGGCTGAAGATTTAGCTCTCCAAGGCTACAAGTCTTAACAGTAGAAGCTCGCGATGCTGTTGTTTGCATGGTATCAACTCTGCTGTGCTGACCCACTATGCACTAAGGGATGGATCCTTGTTTGTACGGCGGTCAGAAGGGTCCTCTCAAATGAGGTCTACCCTGACAATGCGAACCATCATGTATGCCAGACGAGTGTATTTATGCAGTGGAGGCGGTAGTTGCAGTCTACCAGTGGTAACGGTACAACCGGCTGACTATTACAGCTAGCACCTTAACTCTGGTGATTGAGTGTGAATGAAATGATCCCTTAATGCTGGGAGCCGTGTATGACGATGTAAGAG
>JBBPMT010000183.1:0-22864 GCA_038090455.1 Garcileccinum viscosum
TAACACCAAATCTTCGGCAACCAGTTTTGCACCATTCCAGCTCACTAAGAGCTTTACACCACGCATCGGCTTTGAAGCCACAATAGTCAAGGCACCGGCTGCCAAAGAATTTGCCAACCAGATGAAAACCAACCTGCAATTAGCAAAAGAGAATCTGGAACACACATGTCATAGAATGAGTCAGCAAGCTGACAAACATCAATCTCACACACCGGATTACCAACCAGGTGATCTTGTGTTACTATCAATGGAACATCTAGAACTTGCTGAGCAACCCTCTAAGAAGTTAACCAACCAATGGATAGGGCCTTACCAGGTCATAGACGTGTATAATAATGCCATCAAACTTCTCTTCCCAAAATCAAACTGTGCCCACAACATAGTCAATGTGTCACATGGTAAACCATATATAGAACCCCTTGAAGGACAGCCTATCCAACATCCTGGACTGGTATCCATTGATAATGAAGGAAACGAGGAATTCGAAGTGGATTACATAGTCAACTCCCACCCCATAGGTTGTGGCTTCCAATATCTCGTCCATTGGAAAGGATACGACGAATCTGATTGTACTTGGGAATCAGTGAGCAACCTTAAAAGGTCGGCTAGCAAAGCAATCGTGGACTTCCATAGTTTAAACCCTGCAGCGCTGCACAAGCTGAAAATGGCCCGTGAACTATTCGACTCGTTGTTTACCATCAAAATAGAAAACATCACTTCGGGGTCCACTACCAAAGCATAGGCGATCTGGAATCTCACTCATAGAAGGGGGGTAATATTATGACTCTCCTCCATAACCTAACTTTTTCTATTTTATTTTTTCCATTTTCTCGATCATGTGACTTGATATTCGTCACATGATCAGTCATGTGACTGCACATGACCTTATCTCTTATCTATGACATCATAGCATAGCCTCACACATGTTTACCTTGTTCATGGGAATACTCCCACACTCATGAGAACACTCTAACCTTACATAGTAACCATAGATAGCTTATCGATAGTTGTACCTTGGTCCGTGCACCATATAACATAGTATATAATGTGAATGCAGACGACCAGCAGACCTCAGTCTATTCTGGTTAGATTCCCCTAGCCTTACACACTCCCATCTATAGTTTGTGATTATCGAGGTGACCTAGTCGCATAGGCTACGGTTGCTTTCAACATACACAGGTGTATGGTCATATATCACTTGTCTTTGTTTTGACTCAATTTTGACTACCCTTGAATTTCTACACTCTAACGAGACAGGGGAAAAATGTATTACTTAATACTTCCTTCTAGTACCTCAAGCAAATCACTACCTCCCAAACATGTGTCTCACTAAACATCTTTCTCAAGCACCACAACAGCAAAGGCACAAGGTTCTAAAAACAGCGTGTGCTTGTCAGATTGCCTTTCAGCAACACCGCTGCAACTGACTCTTGGCATTGTTAGCAGAGACTGCACACTGCACTGACAGATATCATGGAATTCTGAATTGTTATTCTAAGATCTTGTTCACTGTACGTTCTCATGGAGCACACATTGTGAGGGGACGGAATAAACCACAGCACCAATGATGTCTCATTTCCACTTGTGCATTGAACCAAACAGAAAGTTCTAGTGAGAAGGGCAGTGTGCAGCAGCAATAGCAGTTCAAGACTATACTAGGGGGAACATAACTGCCATCTAACAGTAGCCAGCTTTTCAACAGTACGATATAGATACAATATTTTACAGGGAACCAACAGATTTATTCCTTGTGGGGCTTCAAAAGATGTTTGCAGAGAATGTCCATACATGCATATCGTTTACCACATTGTGGGCAGGCAACTTTGAGGCACAGGTGGGTGCAAATGTGCCTCCTGTATCCACTCCTGAGGGGGGAGCAAAGACAGAGGACTCCTTGGTCTGTTACCCAGTGACAAACCAACCTTTGGTTTGCGGGACCCCATATGCCATGAAGGAGACCCAGATGGGTGATAAGCTCGTCCAAGTTGACAAATGCTTCGCTGCAGAGGGCTATGCCCACAAGCCACATACACCAAAACATGTTTCCTGGTGCTTTTGGTGCTGGAGCAACCACTCTATGCAACTCTGTAAGTGATGTAAAGAAAGATAGGTAAACAGCCATACCCAGTGCTAGAAGCATTACTCATTTGGTGGGCATGATTGAGAAGCACCTGTTTGTGCTGTGAATCAGTCTGCATGAGAGAGAATAAAAGGATAACAAGATGAAAAAGAGAGATAAGTTACCTCTGGACCCCAATGCAGGTTGAATGCTTCAATGTGGCCAGCAGTGCCTTGATGCAGTGTTGTTGGGTGCTGATACACTGATCTATGCAAAGTTGAAAGTCAGGCTCGAAATGTTGCAGTGGGGCACTGGCTCACTGTGGAGCAGATGAAGATCTAGCAACCTGATAGAAGGAAGGATGACTAGAGCCAGCGGCGAAATAATAATGATGAAACATGGTGAAGAAGTGAAGGAAATGGTGTGTGGCAGGTCCAAATTTTATTATTTCATACCCTTCCAACTATACTAGTTGGAAGGGATTACATGCCGGCTGGAATGTTCTGTCGGAGTACAGTCTTTGCTTGTTGGCTTGAATCTCCAGCAATGAGCAGCAAATCGGCACAGAATATGGCAAGCATGTCCTGAAATGGGTGCCCCTCTGAGTCAGGCAGGTCTTGCAGTTTTTAAACACAAATTCATATGCCAACCTGGGCTTGCCTGCTAACTAACACAATGAAGGAATTGGTACATTGGATGATGGGTGCATGGCGAGTGGCCAATGACCAAAGTGGGTGTGAAAGTGTTGTGTATGGTCAAGAAGTTAGAAGACTAAAGACTTCTTCAACAGTAGAATGTCAATGATCCACAAGAGAGAAAGCAGAACGGGTGGGAGGTAAAATTTTTGAGTTCATACCTGACAACTGGCCTCATATAAGACAGCTTCAGCGTCAATCATTCAATCAATCTTGGCTGTGTTATTCTTTGTACACACCTGAGCACTATGATAACACAGGAATATTTTCAGGTCCTATCTGCATCAGGGATGATACCCTTTTTTGCCTACCTTCACTTCAGCTCGCGCACATCACCTCCTGCCTCGTCAATTTAAGTGTTAGCTTCAAGTTATTCACCCGGATGGAATGATCTATGGTACGTGCAACATGCACTGCCCAATTTGATGAATGAGCGAACCCTAGGTATTGCTACCCCATGGTACTTCTGCGGGACAGTCATTGATATCAGGGATCATTATATAAAGCATCAGTGTGAGACTTAGTTGCACTTCCTGATATTGATCATCCAATTATAACTGGAAGCATACCTCATATAAGGCACGCACCTAAAGTATTTAGCCCCTCCATGGCTAACCAGCGAATTATCACGGAACACACTTACGACACATTGTGGCTAATGATGTCAACTCGGCTCCAAGAGAAGATGAATGCTGAAACAAATTGCACGCACCTTCCAAACATTTATTTATATGGTATATATATCAATAAATTGCAGTCTCTTGTGTCCATGGTGTTTTGATTAACAGTCGATTCATTACGTACCGAGCTGTTAGAGCATCCGAGGACCGAATATGACCAAAGGTGGGCCTGGAACTATGAAACTTGCACGAGTGGTTACCGAAATTGAAAAATCCGTCCAGAATAGTTGCGCAAGCGAGTATATGTATCTTCGCACTGCGCGATACCGGGCCCTTGCCACCTGCAAACAAATTGCACATGATTCGGGATTCGAGTGGTATCTGAGTCGCCACGTATATGCCAGTGAGGGGAGAGTTCGCTGTGTCGCCATCCCTGCAGGTAAAACCTGTGTCGCAGGTCAAGAAGCGGCGGAATGGCAAGGATAAGTGTTGAAAGCGAAACCACGGTGGAGCTCGAAATTGTGGCGTATGGTATCATGGAGCACACACTCCAACAACTTGACAAAACAAATTCACAACAGAGGCAAATGACAACTGACCTTGCTCTGCTTCAACGTAAAGCTAGGCCGTGGTCTTCGCGTCCTTTATAATAACGGTCATGTATGCAAACGAGGAGCTCATAATCGCCCGGGCAATGCAGATTTCGACACGCAATTGTTAGTGGTTCTCAGCGCCCATAAATTCTTCCCCTTACCTTTACCACTCGACTGCCTCTCTTAAGCAGACACACTGCATCACGCACTAGCATGGATTTCTTCAAATTCGTACTCTCCTGTCGGGGTAGCCATTATACCTCTCGTTCCTGAATCCATGCTACAGTCACTTGTGCAGTCGCATCTCGAGTCATTAAAAAAGTTGGGATCGGCACTACGATTGCTGCGGCGAGTAACCTCTACCTGATGTCATACACATCACATCACGTTGCACATGTTCACGGAGTCCTCTCCCTTGCCTGCATGTGCCGGCAAATCTGTACCGGCTTCCCTGCCTTCCTTTCTGCCTTCTAGAGAGAAAGTGCTACCCACATAGCGCGTTTTATCTATAGATCTTTCCATTCCGTGACACACATCATGGAGGGAAGGAAATGCTCTCCAGTTTGAACGTACTCGGTCGCGTATCCGCCATGTCCGGGGGGGCTTTCTAGTGGGGAAGGCATGTAAGAGTACATAATCGAGCAGTGTCAAAAAGGTATGCCATGCTTTGTTTCTTTTTCCTGTGTGTTCTCCTGTCTATGTCTTCTCGGTCGTGTGTAGTTGCCTCCCCCCCTCTATATTATCTGTATGGACTTGTCGTTGACGAGGATTCTCTTCACCAGGATTTCATCGACCATTGTACCGTCATCCTGACTCGTTCTGCTATTTTCCCTTACTCCACCATCCTCCCTCAGTCCATCGAACCCCCATTTTCTCCACATTCTCCTTCCACTCATCCGCTGAAATATTGTTTCCAGGTGCGCCAAGCAGTCCAATCTGTCTCTCTACGTCAGTTACGTCTCCCGCAACCTCAATCAAATCGTCGAATTACGTTGTTCTTGTCGGACGACAGCGTCGGGCTAATCTCACGTTAGATCAACCCATATGGCAACACGAACCATCACCCTCGAAAGCTGGCACACTAAACGAATAATTAAGCCTCAGCGGGCAGATGAGGCGATTATCCCTCGTATGGGATTCCTACTAGTTGTGCGAAGGGCGAAATCTTCATTCAGATAGAGTAAGGCCAGGAGCGGCATAAGCGGTCGTAGGTGCAACTGCGAGCATAAGCGTAACCACGAGTGATGTCGCACGGATATGGGCATGGGAGTAGATACGGCCGCGGTCAGTCGTCACTGCACGCTGTCCTCGGGTCCGAACTGGGCTACATAACCTACCCAATTATGACGTTTTTGCCTCCGAGCAATAGGGAAAACACTGAGTTGGCTTTGAAAATTGAGAACGAACGAGAGGCAATAAGTGGTTCGAATAAGGATTATGTGGAGGCGGAGGAGAAGGTGCTGTGTTCGCATTTTAGGATGCGGAGGGAGACACGGGAGGTTAGTGAGAAGGGAAGGTGGAAAAGAGCTGATGGATTTGTCATACAGACCTCGACGATTTCTGTAATCTGAAAGTGCTTCGTAGTGTCGCTCATTTGGGAGCCACTCGTATTTTGATGTCAGTTCAAGTCATAAATGAACGTTTGAAACAAAATATCAATAAAGCTGAAGAGCGCGAAGTAGATAGCATCTGAGCTTCGAAATCCATCATCAACAACACAGTCAATCTGTTTGATCAGTACCAAATACATCGTAGGCGGCAGACGATGAATGCCAAAAGGTTTACCAGCTCCCGTACTCAACCCAGTTTCTCATCTATCTGCACCCTCAAGACAACATACTCCACCCGTAGCTCTGCTAACGGGTTCGCATCTGAGACCACTCTCCTCTCCTCGACCTTTCGCAGAAGATCCATCTGTTTCTTGGCGAGTGTCCTCCAGTTGAATATACATTTGATGCCCAGTAGCGGTATCTCCGAGCTCCTTCAATTCCACAATTTCCTGCTGGATCAATAGCGCCTTGCGAACGTCTGCATCGAGAATGAGACGTCGAACAAGCTCCCGCGGAGAGTTGTCGATCCTACAACGAACTATATGAGCTCCACAACTGATCATTTCTTTCCAGAAGTCAGACTTGAGCTCGTCCAACCTCCTCTCACCTACCATCGGGTCCCTGAGCTCGTCCCACATCGTCGTAGTGAGATATACTTTCTTTAGAGCATCTCTTGCGCACAGATTTCGGAATACTCGCATGTTCTTCAGGGGTGTACCAGCCATGCGGTTGTCTGTTATTCGATGGAGATATAAGATCCCAGGGAAAAGCACGTGCTTCCCGTAGCTGTGAAACATGAAGCTAAATTCAGAATTGAAAGTTGGTCAATGTCATGATGCATTACCTCGACTTGGGCCAACCAGACATCGTGCTCAGCACGTCGCTGTCGCATTTAAACGTGTGATCAAAGCCTAGAGTATCCACCAGAACCACGCGCCGTCGACTCTCTTGATGCCAAAATTTGACAGCGCAAATTTCGTTTGTAAACGGCTTCAGCGCATGACTGACAACTTGAGTGTCACATCCACTCGCAGACCTTATGAACTAATGATATATCAACTAATAACCTTCCAGTGCTATTGGTTCTCCCACCGGACTCTTCCCGGACCCTGTTGGACCAAGGACACTTAGGTGTACCAAGTCAAGTATTTCGCTGTCAAGATTTACATGTTACGCACGCTATCACAATGTCTTCCTGAGATAGATCTTGAACGTTCACCGTCCCAGGTCTCTCGACCACATGAAGCGGTTCTGGAAGCGGTTCTGGATTTGGTTGCTTTCTACGTTCTTTTTTCCTCCGTTCCTTCAACTGCTTAAATGTCAGAGGAACCAAAAATGTTTGGGGAGTACCCCTCCGCGAGACGACAAGTCAAAAAAGGCTCTTCTGCGAGTCGTCATTAGCACTACAGCAGGCTACTTGCGCTCCTTGATCGACCATTGCCTTCCAGTGACCCTTCTTCAAGTCATCCAGAGTCCTCTCGCCGATGTTCACGCCAACCTCATCCCACATTGTTGTAGTGAGGTATATCTTTCCCAGAGTTCCCTTTCCGAGGAACTTTTGAAACTCTCGTTTGCACTGGCCATAGATTTATCTGTTATTCGATGGAGATATAGAATCCTAGACAAGAGAATATTTTTCTTGTGACTGCAGGAAAGAATTTGTGAGTGAGGTCACAAGTTGTAGTATAATGTGACATTACTATCGAATCCCGGTGTATCCACCAAAACCACGTATTGCTCGCTCTCCTTATCCCAGAATCTGATGGCGGGGATTTCACTCGTCCACAATCTCAATGAATGGCCAACGCCATACGTTGCATGACCGCTTGCAGTGCGTACGAACTGAGGACAATAAGTGAAATTTACTACCTTTTGTTGACCTTACCTCACTCTTTCCTGTTCCTGTTCGACCCATGACACTAAGTTGCAGGATTGAAATTAGATCATGTGCCATGCTCGGGGTAAAGATTTGGATCACACACGTTATGACAACATCATCTGGTTTCATGTCTCTTACGTTCACTACCACGGGTTGTTCGGCTTCCCGAGAACTTTGCACTATCTCGTGGCGTACATCGTATATTTGACTGTGATTCGAGTCTTCATTCGGTGCGCGGAAGTATAGAGCGTTCCGGTCCACTTTTTGCTCTAGCCATCGAAGTGCTTCTCGGAATAGATTCCTTCGTTTTGACTGTTACCGTCCAAGAGACTGCCGTGACCTGTGCGTGAGAAGCGGTTTCTTCTTTCGTGCCGCACCTAATACTACCATAGTCACACTTTGTCATAACCCGGTAGCCGTCAGTACTTCAGTACTCAAGTACTTGTCATTCACTCCTTTTCGCACCCGCCCACCGCTCCCTATTCCAGCTTATGGTCAGACATTCGCCCGCACCCATATCTGTCCGACGCTGCATCAGTCAACACCTCTCGGCCGAGCCGCGTTTGTTGTTCAGTCCGCCCACACAGCGCGCTCTCGCCCGACAAGTTCGGGATCAGTACGGAAAAGCCGCAGGCTTTCCCCCCCCCCGACCCTCCCTTGTACGTATCAACGTGCCCAACGCATATCTCTTCCTTTCTCACCGGACACACAGCCCGAACGCAGTGTTACCATTATTACTCTATCAAACCCAGAGAAAGACTGGAGGTCGGCCTTTCCGGCGTGGTTAGGCTGTAGCCTGCCACTTCAACATGCGCCAGGCTTATCGTTGTCCCTCTATTTTTTTTTTCCCAATTCGTCTTCAATCACCATGGAACTGTTAGTGTAAGAAAGGGTTGATAATGCACTTTTGTCTAACTTCCATGCCACTTTGACGGTGAACTATGGTCCTGTAGATTTGCCTATCCATGGTGCCAGTGATGGCTCTTCAGTGGCCATTAAGCCCCGCGCTTCCGTCCTGAAGAACTGAGTCTAACTCAATGCTGTGGGACTCGAGCCTAGTTGAGCTGTTATCGTATTTCGCCGGTAGGGTTACTACATATCTCGCAGCTTCAGGCCCAGAAAGATCAATTCCAATTTCTCGTGAGCAACACTCCATGTACTAAATGGTTTATGTAAAGTAGAAAGTTGCAAATATAGATTACTATATACACGCAGTAACGTAGGACTTGAAGTATGTATCGATACGACATCATATGCTGAATAACAACTCTGAGGCAGAATACGCAGAACCTTCAAAGAGTGATAACGCATGCTAATTGACGATGAGTTCAACTGACGCTTGAATAGGTAAATGCAGACCAACCTTCAGTCTGCTTTCCTCGAAAAGAGACGGCGGATACCATTCTTGGTCCTCAATGGCCTCAGTTGCTCCGCTTGATTCAACTTGTCGTCTATTTGCTGTAGCAACCTCGTATACTCTGCATGGAGGTCTGCCAATCCGTTCTGGTCCGAAGCTGCCTTCTTCTCCTTGGCGATCTTTCGTAGAAGATCTGATTGTTTTTCCGTCAACTCCTCCAATTGAGAATAGAGTTGTTGTCCAATAACCGTCACTTTGACGTCCTTCTCCATTTCGATCATCCTCTGCCGAAGTCGCTTCGCTTTACGTTCACGCTCCTGGAAAACTATACGTCGAACAAGGTCCTTTGGGAGATCAGCGTCGTCCCCGCAACGAGCTATATGAGCACCATGATCAATCATGGGTTTCCAGTACTCCGTCCGGAGTTCTTCTAATCTCTTTTCGCCAATCTCTGCGTCAACTTCATCCCACATCGTCGTGGTGAGGTACACCTTCTCTAAAGCCTCGTTTCCACATAGTTGTCGAAATGTTCGGAGATGCCTCAGTGGTGTAGCAGCCATGCGGTTGTCTGTTATTCGATGGAAATATAAAATTCCAGACAGAACCTTGCCCTGTTCATAACTATGGTGAGAAACTAGAGGTCAGAAACATGAAGCGCCTTTTATAATACACTTACCTTGCCTCGAGCCATCCAGAAACCATACCCAAGATGCCATCTTCAGATTGGAATGCGTGGTCAAGGCCTGGTGTGTCTACCAGGACCACGTGTTGGCTAGCCTCCGTGTCCCAGTATCTGACAGCGTGAACCTGACTCGTAAACGACTTCAACGTCTGACCAACGCCCTGCGCGTCACGTCCACTGGCCGAGTTTATGAACTGAGGCCATATGATATGAGCAAAACTGTCGCCGCTACTAACTCATGGTTTCCTCACCGCACTCTTTCCGGATCCTGTTGGACCAAGGACGCTTTGGGTTTGTCAAATCAGGTATTTTTCTGTGAGGAATTGTGCCACGCACGCTATCACAATATCATCTGGCCCTAAGTCCCCTATGGACGGCATCACAAGAGGCTCTCCGGTTACCTGAGGAGGTCCTTCGGGAGATCTCATAGATTCACCATTCGGCTTGCAATGGGCAGCGGAAGTTTCCTCGAGGTCTATCTTCGGTTCTACCATTTCTTTGGGAATTATTAACATCTTGCCACCCTTCTGGAGAAGGATACGTCGAATAAGCTCCTTCGAAGAATCATCGTCACTCCTGCAACGAGCTGTCTGAGCTCCCAGATTGATCATTGGCTTCCAGTAATCCCTGCTGAGCTGATCCATCCTCGTCTCGCCGATGTTTTGATCAACCTCATCCCACATTGTCGTGGTGAAGTATACCTTCTCTAGAGCATCCTTTCCACACAGCTCTTGGAACAGTCGAAGGTTCTTCAGTGGCGTACTGGCCATACAGTTATCCGTTATCCGATGGAAATACAAGATCCCAGAGAGGAAAATATTCTTCTCGTAACTATGAAAACGAGACTTAAGTCAGAAATGGGCACTAGCGAACATCATTCATTACCTAGAGTTGAGCCACTCCGATATCATGCCCAACACCTTAGTGTCTGATGTTAAAGCATTGTCGAAGCCAGGCGTATCCACGAGGACAACGGGTCGCCCACTTTCCTTGTCCCGGAATCTAATGGCGATGACCTCACTCGTACACGACCTCAATGTGTGACCGATGGCATGTGTCGCATGTCCACTTGTTGAGCGTATGAACTGAAAGGCATGAACAAAAATCAAACCTATGACCATGATGTTCATCTCACCGTACTTTTTCCGGAACCTGTTGGACCGAAGACACTGGGAATCGTTCAGTAGTATATTTGGTCGTCGAAATGTATAAAACCCACACTATGACGGTGTCATCTGGTTCCAGGTCCTTTATTGTCACTATCTCTGGGATTTTCTCGGCCGAGTGAGGGGGTTGGTGACGCTCTTCCGTCTTGGTGGTCCGCTTTCCCCACATCAAGAACTGTGGTAGTGCATGAATCCAAACAACCTGGAAGACGTTACAGCAACCTTACCGAAGTGAGCATTCTCGGGCGGTAATTATTGATTCTACTTGGTGGTGCGCCAACTGATGCTAAAGCTTGGAGCTTGGAAAACGGGAGGTATCAGGTGGATCAAATTTACCTCACGAAGCGCTCACGATAATTGTCCCTCTATCTGCAGGCGGCTTGATGAGCAATGATGTATCCAAGATCCAGGGTCCCGGGTAGATCGAAATGGCATGTGTGATGCAGCAGAGAGAACGACTCATTACCAGCCCCTGCATCGCCACGGGCTGTGTACGTCCACGACGATAATGGAAGCATTTTTCAGGAATCGCCACAGGACTGATAGCCGACTAGGCGACATTCCCTTTCTTGAGGAGCCTTGTGGTTGTATGCGGGAGCCTCAGATAAGGATCGGTCCAAGACGCAACTGGAAGGTAGGAAGAGTCCCTGGGAGGGCGTGGTACATAAGTCGCCATGTCGTAACGTCGAACACGAGGCTACCTCCAGTGATGCACGCCCAACCATGCATTATTCGGGCAATGTTTGGTCTACAGCAATTCCGCAGCCTGTACCTACGGGGCGCTAAGTGGCCGGCACTGCATCTGGCTAGCCAACCTCGAGGCTATGCAGGGTTGCGGACTAATGGAGAATGCGTTGACGGTGTCCCGTTAATCAGTCCACCTCGGCAGACGATGTGGATCTGCAGAGCGGTAAGCGCAGTAAAAATTAAGCAATGTGAATATGGCAGTGGGTAGCACGCAATCACTAGTGGCAAACCCTTTCAAGCACCTCGAGGCTTCTGAGCCCCTACCCTGTCTTCTTCACTCTGCGTGGGGTTGGACTAATTGATCCAACCGTGCTCTTGGTGATTCAATTCCGCTTCTTGTATCAGCAAAACCATCTCTGGTTGGTATTCCCTGGGCGGAGTTGTTGCTTCGTAGTGGATGCAAACAAAGAAGCTGGCGTTTCCGGTCTGGTCCGGGTGTCCATTGTCTTCCGCGGAGTTCGCCGAACGTCGTTGGAGTTTGGTGAAATCAGCTCAGCTTTCCTGGCACAGACCGTTCTGCACAACATGACATATACATCATGGATCCAGCCAAGATTACACTACATACATCATCCTCCACTACATCTAGTGGTCTTGCAGTTAATGCACCCATTACAAATTCCGACGCAGTACTTCTGTCAATAATAGTGACGACACGGATATTCATTATTCGTCATCTCTGGACGGCGCTCCGTGTGCTACGACTCGGAGGAGAGGGTGACAATGAACAGGCGGAACGCAAAGTGCTCTCCGGCTCGGTCCGGGACCCTGAGTTGCCGGGTGAGCCACCAGGTGGGTGGGAACACCTTGCAGGCGCGTGTACCTGGCAATCGGGATTGCGCGCTCCGGGCCCAAAGGGATGAGCTGAGAGGAGTCGGAATGGGGAAAGGAGACAGGGAGTGGTGCGTGCGTTTAAACGGGCTTGGACGAGCGATATGGCGGAGGCGAGAGAGGAAGCGCCGATACGGTGCGGCCCCTCACTAGTCCGAAGGCCTTGCACTACTCATGTCTCACTGCACCACCCGACTCACCTTCAAAGTCTGTGAGAACGGAGATGATGAATGTCAATTAATGGTTGTATATTTGGTGCCCAACTCACGTTGAATCTCATGAGACACCCCTTGAACTGAGATAACTTTAACTCCTGCATCTGCCGCAACCTGTCGTACATCCGCTCTCGCAGATGTGTGTACTCTTGCCAAAGCCTTGCCAGTGCCCTCAGATCTGAAGCAGCCGCCTCCCTTCCTTAGAAATCCTCTGTAGGAGCTCGGACTGTTTCTAGATTAGCACCTCGAGCTCAGAAAATAGGTATTGCTCAGCGCTCAGCAATCATTCCTTTGAGTTTCTTTCTCACGCATTTCCTGCTGAAGTTGCAGGGCCCTGTACTCATCCTCCTTGAAAACGATATCTCGAATAAGCCTATCTAAATCATCACTAGGTCTGAGTCTCTGAGGGCCTTCTTTGAGCATCGTATTCCAGTGATCCATCTTCAGTTCCTTCAACCTCTTATCATCCACATCCTTGCTAACTTCATCCACATCCTCGCTAACTTCATCCACATCCTTGCTAATTTCATCTACATCCTTGCTAACTTCATCCACATCCTCGCTAACTTCATCCACATCCTCACTAACTTCATCCCATACCGTTGCAGTCAGGTAGACTGTGTTCAGAGTGTCCTTCCCACACAGTTCTCGGAATATCCGGAAATTTTTCAAGGATGTACCAGAAATGCAGATATCCGTTACACGGTGAGGATACAAAATCCCGGAGAGCAGTTTGTTTTTGTCGCAGCTGCAACAACGAACAACGTGAGAAACATCTATTACCTCGAGCTGACACTTTGAGATCACGGTCAAGATGTCGAGCTCGAATTTAAAAATATAATCCGAGTCGCGCCGCAGGATGTATCTAAGCTGCCGGAGAGTCCTCCTGCTGGCCACGACGAGTTCATGCAATTTTCTGTTGTTCAGGCTCAGGCTCAGGGGAAGAGCACAGCTTCATGAAGAGTTGTTTGTGGATCACAGAAAATCTTCGAGCTAATTCAGGACGCTGATTTTTATATTTTTGGGGACGCGGGACTGGCGGGGCCTCGGGCTGAGCAGGCGTCTTCATTACATACCTTTGAGTCGGCTCTCATTCCCCATGATATAAAGCTGCGTAGAGAATGAATGCAACCGACATGCACTGACGAGAGAAATGAACTGAAAGAATACTGAAACCATATTCTTCTATCTTAGTGTGACCTCCGTGCTTAACGTTGCGGTGGTTAACAGGTGTCTACTTTCAGCGTTATGAAAAGAAATGGATGAGAACAAGAGGAATATTAAGACAGAGATCGAGTCGACGGTAGGGTATGGTGCATTGGGTGACGACAATGATGTTACCACACCACATGGGATGATGGAATGCATCCATAACAGGATACTCCCTGGAAAGTACTGACGTCATTTCCTTTGGCGTGTTGCGTTCGTAAGTTTGAGGTCCTGGAAAAGCATGGCACATCGCCAGTCTAGGGTAAGTACTTCCGATGCCTGCCACCTCAAATTCGTGAATTCCAAGATCATGGGGTTTCCGTAATGCAGCTCTGATGGGAGGCGGTCCGTCAAGGGGGGCGGAAAACCTACTTACAGCGGCTGGAAGATCGATACTCCCTAGGCTTACATGATAAACTTACCCGGAGATTTCCGCATCCTTCCAAAGCCAGCATTTCCACTGGCGCTGACGCCCAAAGACGCGTTGGTCGGATGAATATTATCTCAGATCATACGGCGATTTTTCCACCGATAGCCACCGGATGCTATAAAGTCACCCACCTCGGAACTTTGGGCCAGTAAACTGTGGGATAATGGCATTCTGTCAATGATGACAAGGGAATATTGTGGGACTCTTGATGTATATCTGCCACAGCGGATGATGTAGATCATCTGCAAAGTCAGGAACACTTTGGGATTGAATATCGAATACTGATTACTGAACACTCTCAATGGGTTACTATCCCTGCCCTAGTACATTGACCACGAGTCCATGTCACACTTGGCACTCATAAAAAGATCGTAGTACTATATACGTTATCTACCCACGAAATCCAGTAGTCAGGCAGTACAATTCGACGAAAAAATACCACAGATTGCTGGTCCATCAGCTCAACGTCTTAGAGGCTACGAAACCGGAGACAATGAACATCAGCCAATGTTAAGTCATGTATTTGTTACCCAACTCACGTTGAATCTTCTGATATGCCTCTTCAGCCAAGATAACTTCAACTCTTGCATTTGACGCAACTTGTCGTCGACCTGTTCCCGCAGCTTAATGTATTCTTCCTGAAGTTCTGCCAGCGCCTTCGGATCTGAAGTCGCTTTTCTCTCCTGAGTGAGCTTCCGTAAGAGCTCGGACTGTTTCTCGACGAGCACCTCCAGCTCAGAAAATAGGTATTGCCCCGCACTCGTCTCTTTGAGTTTCTTGTTGTGTTCGCCCATTTCTTGTTGAAGTTGCAGGACCCTCTGCCCTTCCTCCTTGAAAACAATATCTCGAATAAGCTTCTTCGGATCGTCGCTGCTCTTGCACTCATATGTTCGAGCGCCACCTAAAAGCATCTTGTTCCAGTACTCCTTCTTGAGTTCATCCAACCTCCTCTCGCCAATATCTGGGGTAACCTCATCCCACATTGTCGTAGTGAGGCATACTTTCTCTAGGGCATCCTTTCCGCATAGTTCTCGGAATATTCGAAGATTCTTCAGGGGTGTACCAGCCATACGGTTGTCCGTTATACGGTGAAGATACAAAATCCCGGAGAGCATTTTATTTTTGTCGTAACTGTGATGAGAACGAGCATGAGAAAAACATCCGCCTGGTGAACATCGCACATCACCTCGAGTTAAGCCACTTGGAAATCATAGTTAAGATATCGAGGTCGGATTTAAATGTGTCGTCAAACCCCGGCGTATCGACCAGGACCACGTATCGCCCACTCTCCTTCTCCCAAAATTTGATAGCGTGAACCTCGCTTGTGAACGATTTCAATGAATGGCCAATAACCTTTTTGTCGATTCCGGTGGCAGAGCTTATTAACTACGAGCATGTAAGCAAACAATTTTTTCTACACACTGTTCGTCTCACAGTGCTCTTTCCGGCGCCTGTTGGACCCATGACACTGCGGTAAAATTGGGTTAGACATCTCGTCAGCTGAGACTATATTACTTACGCTATCACAATATCGTCGTCTTCTAGTTGATCTATACTCACCTCCGCAGCAGGTTCTCCTGCTTCTTGAGGAAGTTCCTGACCATTCCCTGCATAACTCGCATCCGCATTGGCCTGAGGGTCTATTACAGGCATCGCGGCCGACCGCGAAGGTTCGGGACACATCTCTTTGGGTTCCTTGCGAGGCTCTCTCACGGGGCCCGAAAAAGTGCCCGCAACTTCTTTCTTTCCAGCACTTGCTGGATCCACGACGCTTGGCATATTGAGTTGATTATTTCACCGTGTAAGACGAGAACCTACCTTGCCGGAACGCCGTCTTGGCCTAGCACCATGCTTGCCGCTACCAGCTGACCTGTCCCTACTTCATCCCTACCAGCCTGGTATTGTCCTCCCGTATTGGACTGGATTGGCCCACTTAGCACTACAGTCTCGGAGGATAGCCCACGGGGTTTGCTATCCATCTTTATTTTTTCTTGGGCTTTGTCGAGCTGCGGCTCCGTGTCTAACCGAGAACATGCATCTGAATAACTTTCCCCGTCTTCTTCAGAACGCCCTTCACCTATCTGAGAATAACACGCTGGGCCATCCGGGGCCAGATTCGCAAGGGTTTTCTGTATCGGAGGGTTCTGTAGCGAAGGAAGTGTCTGGGCCGCTGGAATATCCTGCTTCGTGAAATGCGTGGAAGCTTTCCGACGTGCATTGTTCTGCATCACAGGGAGGTTCTGAACCTGTGTTGGGCACCAATTCCGATGCAGCGTGAGTGAAATATTGGATGTCTAAGGCATATGATGGAGCACCTGCGGATATTCCTTGGCCACTTGGATAAACCCATCGTCCGTCTCCCTTCGTTGCTTCGCCTTCCCCGGATTGGCTTTAGGTCCATTGGTAAGGGTCTCGTGAGATCCTGGAACACTCTGTTGTTCGGGCTCAGGGGAAGAGCACGGCGTCGTGGAGGATTCTTTATGGGACATAGGGGGTCTTGGAACTGACCCGGGGGACTTGTCCGTCTGACGCTGATTCTCTTTGTTTTCGGAAGGCGGGGCTAGTTGCTGGGCCTCAGTTACTAGTTGATCAGACGACTTGGTCGCCTTTGAGTCACTCCTCTTTCCCCATGGAAAACGCTGTCGCAGGGGATGAATCAGATTGGTATGCGCCGAGGAAAGAAGTAAACAGAAACGCTACCGTAATTGAAAACATGCTCTTCTTCTCTGTGACACCCAGGGCTTGTACTTGGCGGTAGTTGGAGGTACCGACTCTTGGAGAGAGAGAGATAGGAACAAGAGGAGAGGGCAGGGACCGAGTCGACAGTGAAGTGTGGTACAATGGGACGGTGATGAGATTACCGCATCCACAGTGCACGCCGCGTGGGCTGATGGGGTGTATGTACCCGTAGGGCTGCAGGGCATTGAACGTGTCCGGCAGATCCGAGATCTGATGGGGCGTGGTAGGTTGCATGCAGGCGCGAGGCAGCCACTTCAAATCATCTGCGTGACTAATCGAAATCGGCCGCCTTCACTGATGTGTTCACCAAAACAGACGACTGCTGCGAGGTGCGACCATTGTAAGGTAGGAGCTTGCTGTGACATCCTGACTCAAGCAACGTGCACGGTTGCCAGTACCACTGGCAGGTGCTGACTGGTCGACCACCCAACTTCATCCCTTCGCAAACTTGTGCCCCCAATATTCCCCCTAGCTCCAAACCACATCTTCCTCGTAAAACAGATAGTGTCCAGATAGCATGGGGCTAAAGGATTGGTTCAAAGGCATACGTGGTTCAACCTTCCAGCTGAACGAAGACGATGTAGTGGTATTGTATGTGTCCTAGACGACCATCTCACGTTGAACTCATATTGGCTCCCAATCCAGCTTGGTGGGCCCGTCGGGGAGCGGGAAGAGTCTGGTATGGCCACATTTGTTCTGCATAACAGTTGAGATCCAACGCTCCTGCAGTTTGTGAACGACGTAACGAAGAGCAGCGTTGTTGTTGCTGGTACAAGCCTTCGACCCTCCACAACGACCCCACAAGCAATCAGATGCGAGCTCACCGACGAAGCGAAGGCAGAATTGGGGGCCTTTTCACACAAGAACATCGTATTCGTAGATACGCCTTCTTTCAACACCGACCGCAACGATGGAGCAGAAAGGGAGATGGGTAACTGGTTGAACAAAGTAAAGTAAGGTTTCCTCGGCGTAGTAGATGTAGCGAAACCCACGACCCATCTCTTCAGGTTCAGATCCACTCGTATTGGAACCATCTATATGCATAGACTTGAAACTGACCCAGATCGCGAACCTATCCATCCACATTTGAGTACCTTTGCTGGTACTCTTCCACAGAGCATAGTCTCCCATGTCCTTCCCGAGAGACTACATGCTGTCTTCAGCTACGAGGGTATGATCGGCGAAGAAAAAATCAACCGTCACCGTGCGGTGTTCCAAAGGCAGCTGGGTGAGCTCCGCACGAGCTACGTTCACGGAAGACCGTTGAGATGGAACACCTCCCTCAACCACAAACTTTTCCAGCGTGGAGATTCCGAAACAGCTTGGAAGGCGGTGGTCGCACTTTTTTCTTCTGGGTCGCGATGACGGAAATATTTTACTGTAGATTTAACCTTTATCAAAGACGTAAAAATCACGCCCCACATTGCATGCTCAAAAATGAGACTTAAAATGGAGATGTAGAAGACTATGGAAGCCGAACCTCTGCGCAGAGTCGTGTCAGTGGGGTTACGGGCGAGAATGGCGCACATTTGGGCATTAAACGTTAGACTTTAGGCCATGATGTCGACCTCCTTAAACTTGAATTCCTATACCATATCTGGGGTCACAATTCCGCAACTCCTTATTGATGACGACCCCATCCTGTGAAATTGGCTGCGTGAGAAGGGGACGAAGCGTTCAATGATGGTGATCGCTGGTGCTATCGTGAACACGCGCAATCATAGATGAGTCGATATCTAAGTAATGTTCCGCTATATGCATTGGTGGTGACCGGCGACCGCTATGATTTGAAGCCTAGACCGGTTTGATCCCTTTGACCAAATAAGAAGGTACCAATCGGGGAGAATGGCCACAGAGTGCACACCCAAGTTAACAGTTACACCATCACCACCGTCGTGTACCCGACCACCTAAGCGTCTTGAACTAGATCTCAGAGACCTCTCTGATACTGCTTAGCAGTACGTTGCATCTTTGTCTCGAGACTCGGAGTCGAGAGATCAATCGATCGTTGCCCGATGAAGAATCCAGTGACCCGCCTGATTAGTCACTTTCGAAACATAGTAGCTTGGAGAGGCTCCCCCGAGCTTACCCTACAAATCTCTGGGGAGGATGTTGTAGTATTGTGAGTTCTTGATAACGTTCGGCTTGTGACTTCTCCCTGTGTTCCAACGGTGAATCTGCGAACAGCGTGGTAGGGCCTACGGGATCTGGGAAGAGTTGGGTGAGTCTGGCTGCGTTTGGGGTAATAATCACTACTAGTCTTACCTCAGCTACATTGCAGTTTACGAAGGAAGCAACCAAAAGTGATTTGGTCAAACCTAGCAGAACCCACCATCCGTCAACCGACAAGGTCCAGGCTATCCGGTGTGAGCTGACCGAGGAAGCCAAGAGGGAGCTGCAAGATGAAGGGGTTAAAAATATCGTATTCGTCGACACTCCTTCTTTCCTCACTGGATGCGATCATCCTGACGCACGAGAGGAGTTCAAGAAATGGCTGAAACAAACAAGGTAAGAGTTATATTATTTGATTACCACCTTGCAAAGATGATAGTCTTTACAGGTATGAACCTCGACCCGAACATGTTGGGGTGGTGTACATGCACCGAGTGGAGACCGACCCAGCGCTTGAGCCTCTCCCAAAGCACCTGGACGAATTCTTTGCTATTCTTCGCATCAGTGGTGGCTATATCCCGCAGCGTCTTCTGATTGTCAGGAGCTATGACAAGACATCGGGCATCATTTCCTCGTCCAAGATCGCTGAGCGCACAAGCAAACTTGGTGTTCAGCTAGAAAACGTGGGTAAATTGGGTGGGAAAGCATCGATGCACGAAGAGCTTTTCCAGGGAGAACCTGAAGAAGCATGGGGTATCTTAGCGGAACTTTTTAAGTAACTTCTCGTTGATTCCCTGCCTTATGGATTGGAGCACAATAAATGTCGATACGTTATGACTGTACAGTATTTACTGCGAGGAAGCACGGCCAGTGTGGGGGGACTTAAAACTGGTCAGGGTGTTGTCAGTCAGCTACGAATGGGTCACGGAGGCCCAGCGCCGTCTTCTAAAAACAAAGAGGATCGGCGTCTGACAGACGACAAGCTCAAACCCGCTGGCAGTTTGAGGACCTGCCGAAAATAACCTTCGACGACGCTGCGCTGTTCGCCTCACTGGCCCGGAGTATAGCCGCTTGAACAACGGGGGGTTCCGAGTGCATCTCACGACTACAAGCCCAAGTTTTTTGTTGTGAACGAGGACCGTGCACTGGAATGTGCTGACCACCGCCGGGACTGTAACCCGGCCGACGAACTTCAGCCACCGCCACCATTTTATGATCTAGACTTGATCCAGACACCCACCCTGCGCATACCTAGGCAATCCCGAATCCTCCGTCCCCAACGCCTGCCAGTGCGCCGCAGAATTCTCCGACTCAGAAACCTTCCACAATGTCGCACACCAGGTCCAGGTCTAGCGGAGACCAGTATCCTAGTAAGGACGAAGAACTGAGAGAACGGAGGACGACCCTTCTCACACTAACCTAGGGACCGGTGAACGATCTCGGGAAGCAGAAAAACTTCCTGCAAAGGTAAGTATAGAGGAGCTGGAGCGAGACGATGTTGTTATAGCGTAAGTGCTATGTTCTTACTCAACAAAACACTCGATTCAGTTCCATTAGTGTCATGGGCCCAATCGGCTCCGGCAAGAGCACGGTGAGACATACATCATGCATGGGAGATTTCCTTACTCATGACCTTTAGTTCATACGCTCCGCAAGCGGACTTGAGACCCATGCTGTAAGCAATAGGCTGAGATCGTGCACAAATGAGGTCGTCGCTGTCAAGTTCTGGGACAGGAAGAGCAAACGACGCGTGGTGCTCGTGGACACACCAGGCTTTGACGACGCTTTCAAATCCGACACTGACGTATTACACATGATATCAGAGTGGCTCAAATCCAGGTAATTCTTAATATTCATAGGTTCGCATCTCTAATCTGAGTTTTTTATAGTTATGAGAGGAACATACGTCTCTCCGGGATTTTGTACTTCCATCGGATAACAGACAGTCGCATGACTGATACACCATTGAAGAACCTCCGAATGTTCCGAGAACTATGCGGAGAAGACGCTCTGAAGAAGGTGTACTTCACTACGACGATGTGGGATGAAGTAGACGAGGATATCGGTGAGACGAGGTTGCAGGAGCTCAGCAGGGACTACTGGAATGCAATGATCGATATGGGAGCGCAAATAGCTCGTTGCAGGAGTGACAATGATTCGTCAAAGGAACTTATTCGAAGTATTGTTCTACAGAAGGGAGAGCGCCGAACGTCGCCGATTCAACAAGAAATGAAGAGCGGGACTAGGGAGACCTCGTCTGGCAAGCAACAGCCGATGAAGAAGCGACGTTGTTGCCTGAAGTGTCTGTTCGGGTAGTCGAGGAGCCCCCTGTGATAGTGCTCATGGAACAAACTAATATCGTTATAGCGTACGTGACCTTAATCTCAACAATGTAAAGTCTGACTAATACCTTCGCACCAACAGGCATCAGCAGGAGCACCACGAGTTTGGAGGGCTCCGTGAATGGACATTCAATACATGCTACCCTTTGGCGGGCCACCCTTTATTCGCCCTCTATCTCTGTTTGCTGTATCATTCGGGGTCTAGGGTCTTCAAGAGTGCACTCCCATTGCGCTCGCCCCCATCACCGCGTTGCTCGCATGTTGTGGTCTCCCTCACCTGTTGCTGGTCCCATTCTTTCATCCCGTATCACATGCAAAGACCTCACTTGCACAATTTTTCTTTATTTCGCCCTCCACCTACTTTTCCTTTGTGGTATATTCCCGTCAACGAACATTCTTCTGAACCTATACGCCACCGTGCTGGAGCAGGATTAAACCGGTATGTATCCAAGCCCCTTTCTCGTACTCGACCTCTCATCCTCTCTTTTCAGCGTTGCTGAATAAAGACTTGAAGGCACGCGCAGGTATCACACCTTCATATAGCCCAGAACTTCAGAAGTAGACCATCAGAGACAAACATGGTTTCATCTGTGTCACGAATAGGCTTAAGGAAGACGCTACCAGCGCGATGGTATACAGCGTCTTTGAAACCTCTGAAATGGTCTGACCTTTGTGCCGCAGACCAAACCGCAACCTATGCTCAAACTTTCGTCGGTTTCGTCAAGATCATCAATCCCTCGACTTAGGTCCGCGAGCTGCCTTCAACGAGACATGACTCAAAGTAATTCATTTTGCACTTTCCACCCTCAAACTAACCACCTCTCATCAATTATTCAAACTCGAGACGTTTCTCAATAACTCGCCTTGCCCGGTCTGAAAGAATACATCAACATCGACATCGACTTGGCCATCTGCACTGAGTGCAGAAACAAAAAAAAATCGGCGGATACCTAAAGTGGCCATCTCAGAAGAGATTGAAGTAGCTTGGATCCGTCACAAATTCATCGCGGCGAACTTCCAATCGCTTCTCACGATCCTTTCATCACTGCTACCCCTGGACACGCACCTGCATTTGGCAATCACAGCCACGCCGCTGGCGCTATGCTTGGTTTGAACTTGACCGTAGTCATTGTCGGCAGAATACAAAGGGCGGAGACGTTCGCCGAGATTTGTGCAGACTACGTGTTACTCGAAGAGGAGCCATGCAAAAAAAAATGTGCAAAAAAAATGTACCGGATGCCTTGTTCTTGCTAAGATATAGAGGAACGGGTAAGATATTCCTGCATTCTATGATCGCTCACTCATCGTGCTCTCAGACACCCATTCTGGTACGACAGCATGGCGAATACGAGCACTTCAGGGAACCAAAATCTACGGGAAATTTTTGGATGTGGTAAGGATGAACAGTGCGGTCAATCATGATACAGATAACAGGCGCGCATAGCCTTTGGACGTTGTAGCGAAATACTACAATAAATTTTTTTTGTACACTATGTTAGCGGTAGAGTTTTTCGTCGTTTGATTCGGAAAAAAGTAGAGTCATTTCTTCGGCGGACACGTGATAACGCGGTGTATAGTTGCCCATGAGCGAAGGAATCGATGCGGAGGTCAATAGCGGAGCACATGAGAGTCAATCCT
>JBBPMT010000184.1:8273-21468 GCA_038090455.1 Garcileccinum viscosum
CCGGGCAACACGCTGACAGCTAGGACCCTGCCCTTAATAGGGCTGTGCCAATGATGATAATCCTGCGGAGAAAGGAATGCCTGGTATACAGACCCCCCGACGAAGGTCGGAGCATACTGAGACAAACTCTTTGAGTTGCTTTTGGGGTCTCCGCCAAGCATATCATAGAGGGAGTAATTCTGACCCTTGAGCCAGAATGTGTCGTCAAGCTGTACGTTATCAGCAGTACGAAGAGAGGTGGACTCGCAAGCATTATAGATGACGGTAATCTGTCCGTCGCCGAAAGATTGAACGGGACGCAGTTTGTCGATGTCAGTGAACTCTCTGGTGAAGAAGGCGTCCCAAGTTGGGTAGGCTTGTTGTGCCTGGCTAGGGCTGGGTCCGTAAGTGGCTTCGAATGACATCTCATGAAGGCCCTGCTCCAACACAGTCAAGGCGTAAGGACTGAACCACCCGTTTTCTTCCTGGGTGAGTGTAGCGTTGGATCCTGGCCGCGCAAGGTAATTGCCCCAATGCTCTAACAAAGTCTGCATCGCCTTGTTGAACTCCTCCAGACGGAATAGGTCGTAGGCTGCAGCGGTGTTGCTGAGCAAGTCAAGGATGAGGTAAATTGGTACGCCGATTGGCTCTCCGATCTTGTCTCCTTTGTCGTTGGTGACTATGATGACTTCTGGGGGGGTGCTAAGGACGCTGTTGAGAGCATTTTTCAAATGGGAGAGGTCCCGCACGCGAAATCTCTCATCCGATGCTTCCCACTAAAAAGAACCAGAACTCAGTCGAAAACGGTATCATGAAGCTTATTCAACCATACTTTAGGATCTTTGTTGACTTGCCGGAACATGGCGTCGGAAAGAGGCTTCATGACTGAACTGTCTTCGATAGCACTGATGAATTCGGTGACCCAAGGGTTGTCATCGACAATAGCCCCCCGGATAGTGGCAGCGACGTGCTTCATAAGGAAGGCTCTGTGACACGCGGCATTGCGAGGCAGCCAGCCATGATAAAGTGAACGTTTCGTGAAAGTATTTTGTGGCATATAGTGAGAAGTTCTGAGAGTGGATGTTGTTGGATAGTGAAGCTATCAACCAAAGGTCGACCCTTTATACCCACTGGTAGAAACTGATTCAATTAGGCCTGATGATACCGATGCAGCGGAAAACGACAAGAATGGTCTGCGCTCAACCATCACTATACCGATGCAACGGAGAATGTCATGACTGGGCGCAAACTCTAGGAAGCTTCTACAATCCAAAAATCAAAGATGGTTCTCAAAAACGGTGACATACCAGTCTAATTTATACACGACCACTCCAAGCCAACGACGGATCTGTGTTCAGCCCCACATTTTCCATCCTTGCCAGTGCCATAAAGTATAATCCCCGACTGCTCTGAAGGGGGAGGGTTTTGTCAGCAGGAGACATCTAAATACTACCCAACATTGAAACACAGCCCCTTTCGACGATCTTCCCTCACTGCTTTCGAGTTCCGCGAATGTCTCCATCGGGCTGGGCGTAAGGCCAGCGACCGAAGGCTTTACTAATAGATGCATGAACTTGTAAATTGGTGGAAATTGTCCATGGTGACGACTAACTTGTGAGGTCGTCTGACTAGTACTATGGACAAACTATGGATGGCATGTGCCACTGGTATACATCCGAGCCACATCTCAAGTTCCTGGTGGAATGCTCGTACTAACAAGTCCAAGAATACGGATTCACTGGCAGTATTCATATACATATGGCGGCCAGGTGAAACTGTTGATGTAATAGCGCTCACGCTACGCCCAAGTGCCACGTCATTTCATATACCATTACGCCGCTCAAGTTCAAGGTTGACGTTGACTCCAGGCCAAAGGCACAAGAGGGTGGCGCCACTTCGGAGATCTTCCGTCGATTCGAGGCCAGCCTTCGCTTGTCAGGTTCGATCATACAAAAGTTTGAGGGTCACAGTGGCGGTAGTAGTGGATTCCGATTACCACAAGCGAGCCTAAGGTCGATTACTTTCAACTGTGTCTCTATACATTCCGACCGGCCGTCCTATCGCCCCACACAAAGCAAGATATCTATGGTTTCTTTGTCGATTCATCTACCAATATTGTCATGAACATGATATACTAAACCTCGAATGTCTGCCTGCCAAACGTAGTACCAGTAGTCGAGATGCTGAGGCTAGATGGACTCTAAGTGCATGAACCTGTTCTGATGAGTTTGACTTTCCGTCGATAATCGAGATCGATGTTGTGTGTCGTAGCGAAAACAACTCCCTCGCGTGTCCGCAAGGGAGCCTGTGAAATTTAAAAGATAATATGAAGAGTCGTTGAAACGTAACTAAAACTGACGCGGACTCGCACGGAGTCATGGCAAACTTATGGAAATTGTGTTGACTCAGAGTACATCGGCACAAGGGATTTTGTACTGTATAAAAGAAATCGCTTGCCTCGAAAGAGGACAAGGACTAGTATGAGTGGGTATGAAAAAGGAAGAAGGGAAGAAATAAAAGAAAAAGGGGAACACGACAGGCCAAAAATATGCACGCAGCTAGCCACAGTCCAAGACGCGACCGCAGGAGGGCAAAGCTTGTTGAAGAAAGGCATGGTTACGAACGTACTTTTTTTACCATTCATCGGAAGACCAGCGGCCAAGCGCTTAAGTAGTGTAGGAAGGAGTCCCTTTAAGCGCAAGAATGTCCCAAGAAGGAAGCGGGGAAGTGAGAGCGGAAACGACGCATGAACCAAGACCGGGTCGGAACCTGCCCCGTTTAGGCGAGCTAGTGTTCAGGGGCAGAAAAGTGAAATTGTAAATGGTCCCGTGACAGGATGTAACGTTGCAAGATAGACAAGGGATCAATTGCAACGCTGAAGGCCTGTATAGAAATTACATTACCATGGCCGACCTTCAGGGCTTTGTGGGTAGGCAAAACAAAAGATATGGTATAGGCCGTGGCGCGCACCGAGTGGCGGAGACACTTTGCACATGGTTTGTAAGTGCATATAATCTGGCCACACAAGCCCACCGAGATGCATGAGCCCGTGAAAACCAGTGAGTACTAAAGCGACAAAGAGGAAATCACCATGGGGTGAAAGTGGGGTGAAGTGTTGAGAGACGGTCACCAGATGGGAAGGATCCAAAGGGGTCTCGCGAGAAGGCTGCTGGCATGCCCATTTCATGCATCTGGCAAGGGTGCGTCTCACGACGGTATGATCACAAGTGGTGCGGACGTCAGGAAATTCGGCCTCGAGACGGTTGCAAATACCAGCAAGATAGACAGCCACAGAATCTGGTCGAATGAGCGCAGACATATAAACAATGTGGTTTATGGAGTATACAGGCTTGGGTTAAAGTGGCAGTCTTGTCATAACACAATGGATGTCGATCCAGGTATGCAATACTTTCTTTCTCAAGTGTGGTTTCCTGTCGCCTTTCGCTAGTTGATGGTCGAGATCGGGTCGTGCAGTGATGAGGCGGAGCCATCGGGACGTGATTGTAGCGGGGGAGTGGTTTTGATTTCCTATGACTGGGTTGTAGCAGAGTGCCCATATCAGGTGTGCCGATTCTGATATAAGGGCTTGAAAACCACACCTCCCTACCACCAGACTGGCCGATGATCGATGAACCTTGAGGTTTTAGTGGGTATTAAGCTGCCGAGACCCCATGACGAGACCGGGAACACCGGGTAGTGTACAGAGCCCCAGCTGCCCCCCGCGCATGCAGGGTGTGCGTAAGAGCATTTTCCCTCGGACCGGAGATCTTAGTGATCCTCGCCTTAGCGTAATCACGCTTGTCCAAAAAAAAAAGGATGTCAATGAGCGCCGTGCCAAGACAGTGGATTATGTAATACACACTCTTGACGCTTGCCTGCAAGAACCGCGCACATGGGTCTGAAGAACCTGTGAAGACAGTTACGATACTTAATAACGTCTGATTGCCTCGTCCAGCTTTAATTCAGCGTCGCCCTTTTTCCCAGGACTGGCTCGACTTCAATACTACTCGAGCCATTAACTCGTCCCAAATCTGTCCGGGCTCTTCAAGCAGAATGTAATATATTGCCATAAGATACGACCTTCAGGTGATCCACTCACTCATTGAACGGCACGTGAGCCCCGAGTTTCGACATTCGGCCCTAGCAAGTTCTTCCCTACGTGTCGTTCAAACAATATGTCTGCTAGGCTGGCGTTGTGTACTTGATCACGCACAAAAAAAGGTTAGCCAAAAAAGCTCTGCCCCATTAGCGCCTGTGACTGATTCTCCGCAGCGGACTTGATGGCACTCAATCAAGCCTTGCAAGTCCTCGTTGCCCGTCACGTACTAAGAAAATTTTGAGTCGGCGCACATCCAGAACGCTCGTCCACGGAACCACTGGCAGCTGATCGTGGACACGGTGCGTGGGTTTCAGTAAGTGTATCAGGTGTTTAAGGGAATGCAAGAGAGAGGCGCGGTCATCTCTTGGGTGTTCTGAATTATTAGGACGACCAAGGTGTGACAGCTGCACTGGCGCTCCGTCTGGTTCGATGCTCGCCCGAATCATTACCCTTCCTTTGGACACTGCACAAACTTAAAATATTGCATTCGAATTTTTGCCAAGGTCCAAATTTGAAAATTTGTCCATATTTTCGTTGATATTTCAAATTTGGACTGCCGTATAGTTAGCGACCAAACTTGAATGACAGATTTCAAGTTTGTACCCCAATTTGTGCGAGTACAATATTTATTGTTTGGATTCGAGTTTTGGCGGCGACAAAACGCGCGCACAAACTACAAATTGTTACCACCATTTGCTCGTCAGACAAGATTTGGAGTACGGTCAGTGCACAAACGAGAAAGTAAATTTGAATTCTAATCTACACATTTGATACAACATTTAGGTCTATCTTAAATATTAATCTGTGATAGACTATCCTTCGTTTCCAGAGAAATCTCTCCCGGTGTTTGAGGTTCACTTTCGTGATGCGATCAATTCGAACGACGCCATTCACGTCCCGCTCGTCGTCTCCAGTACAGCATGAAACGAACAAGTGCGTGTAGACTTTTATACACTTTGAGCGTCATACCGGGATTGCTCAGACTCGGAATCTTGTACGCGTTGCCTAGATAGCGATCATATGATGTTCACAGTGGCAATCCTCGTTCTCGGCAGCTTGGAGCTTCGCACAACACAGTTCGATGACGCAGAGCGGAAAATATCATCGATATTTGCCGATTGGACCATATCATGGGTAAGCATAACTGAATCTCGGGATGCATCGGATCACCGGCATCGTCGCCGAACAGCATGTTTTTGACTGAAATAAGGCCGGGAATTCGCCGTAGGAGTTCCGCCCAAAGAAGATTCGTAGTCGTTGCTCGATTCGCACTTCTCTGTCCGATTGCCGCGTCATGTTTCGACGTGGTGAACGTGGATGCTGCGAAAGCGACGTGTCGCCATACAAGGGATATCCCTGCCGCGCACCCCATGCATCCTTACCCTGCCCTTCACCCTCGAGTCAACACCTCAATCCTGAAACTACTCGACGCTCGTTAACATGGTGGGATCAACTCCTTGTCGCTATAGTTGCAGGTGATTCACATTTTATAGACTACGAGTCCGGAACCTCCGTTGCACACCATGAAGGACTTGGAGGAGGTCGAAGTGGTGGAAATTGGGTGTGTCAAGGAGACGAAAAGCGAAGATTCTTCCAAAGGCCATGGTTGTCGCATGTCTATCTTTTTGCGTACCAACATCCACTTTGCAGTACTGTGCTGGTCATCGACTCTTGCCGGGTGGAACGATGCTTCCAATGGACCGCTTCTTCCTAGGTTACAGCAAGTGTATCATGTACGCCACCAAATTTTGTGTGGCTGTCGTAACTCTGAACAGATAGGCCAATAGATCGGATATGGCGTTGTGTCGTTGATATTTGTCTTTTCGACCTTGGTAGGTGAAATTTTTATAATAATCTACTGAATTCCTGTACATAGAACATAGGGATTCATTATTGGTTCAGTCTCAAATATATTCCTGACGGACAGAATCGGCTTTGGAAAGGTGTGCAGTTCTTGTTTGTTACAAGCGGTATATCTGTAACAACACCTATCTCTCACTAGATCCTCACGATAGGTAGCTCACATCCCCTTTCTTGATGTGCATTTCATTCATTACTGCCTAGGTTCGGTATGTCAAATCATCGCGTATTCCATCGAAGCGGCGGCCGTTCCCTTCCCCGCTTTTGTCTTTGCGTATGCTATCAACGGACTTGGTATGGCGTTGCAGGTAAAACTGAAAAGGCTTCATGCTCTCATGCAAGCTCACCGGCATTATCTCAAGGCTGCCCAAAATCTCAGTTACATTGTCCGCTTCAAGGACAATCCAGACCTCCGGATGGGTCTCATGATGGCAGGTGTGGCTGGATTCTGATATGTTGTTCACGTCGATTCTGAAATCTTTCCCTGCTTTTGCGCAGCATACGGTACACACCATCTGTTCACGCCCGACACGTCTCACGATTGTTCCCAAAGGTGTCGGTGCGCTGCTATCACCCTTATCAGCCACCTTCTTTGGCCAGGTTACGCATTGGTCCTTCCACTATCTGGCGTGTCTAGGGATCGCGCTATTAAATAGCATTTTCCAGATTGCTGTGTTTCGGTTAAGGCGCCAGGAAGGTCCGTACGCTGTGAGGCACATAGTGGACATCAAGCATATTCCTGACATCTTCCACCCTTCACGCAGCATGTCTCGCTGAAATTGGCATCACGGATACTGAAGATGGAACGAACGAAAAGAGCCCGGTTATTCAAATTTTGGCGCTTAAAGAGGTGCATCTTCTCGCGGCATTTCTCCTCTGCTATGTTGGGACGGAAGTGACCATCGGTGGTACGCACGCCCAAATGACAATAGTAGTCCCACACGCTCTGACCGTCGGATCGCTAGGATGGATCGTGACGTACATCATCAGACAGAGAAATGGAGGGCCGTCCTCGGGGTATATTTCGACCGGATTCTGGGCAGGTTTGTCTTTCCTTTTCTTAGAGGGGCGAAAGTAAAATAATGGTATCCACCCGCCCACAAAGGTCTGACAGTCGGTCGCGTAGCGCTCTTAAAGGTTACCAAAGTCATTGGTGAACGGCGGGCATCCGCTGTCTATGCCTTTCTCGCGATCGCGTGAGCTCCACTCTTGATTGTCTTTTAACGGCAACATTCTGACTGCTACGTCTTTCACCCCTCGTTTCAGGCTTGAGTTAGTCGTATGGTTCGTCCCTTCTCTCATCGGTAACGCTATCGCCGTCGTATGCATCGGGGTACTTCTGGGACCGATGTACGGCAACGCCATATCCCTCGCGGGTCGTGTCCTCCCTCAATGGCTCCTCTCTGGTTCACTTGGATGGATCGGGAGTGCCGGACAGGCAGGGTCAGCATTAATACCATCCATTACGGGCGCAATCGCCGAGAAGGCAGGTATCAGAACATTGCCACCCGTGTACGTCCGCTTTCCCCCTAGTAACCTTCGCGAATTAGAAGTATTTACGGGATGTGTTTGCAGGCTCGTAGCCATGTCTGCGGTGCTGGCCACATTGTGGATAATAGTGTCAAGGTTAAATATGAATATGGGCTGAAAAACGACCCCCGTACTCCGTTCTAAACTAAATTGCATGTTTTTTGTTTATTTTTGGAATAGTAGAGATAAAACGCCACTGACGGTGTTACAATCATTTTTGCAAAGCATCATTCCGACTACTGTACAGCGATCATGCTCCCATATACATACCATAGGGAAGGTATCAGCGTCCATTAAACTGAATCTGCACGCGACTGTCAGCCACGTCCACCGAGAATGCACACATCAATATCGATTCAAATATACTTGCCGGCAGGTACACGAGCTGACTACCTTACTTCTCTACCAACACTGTAGCACGAAAATTTTCGGAACCTGAGATGGACATCACGAGCGCTGCTTGAAAAATATCTCGATGTGTACCGCCACGCTCGGACCAGCAGGGACATTTTCTAAGCAAAAGGTTAGACACGTACCGCAATGGCACAGACGTACTAGATTTCAACTGGGATCATTGAAATGAAATCGACCGCGTATAACACGACTACGTCAAGCGAACACAGTCGGGTCGATAAAGCGTGAACCCGGGGAGGTGCAGATAGAGAAAACAAGGAGCGTTAAGTGATGTGACCAGCCCTGCACTCCCTCAATGATCCGCAGGATGTGGATACAAGTTTGATACAAGTATATTTGATCACATTATAATTAATCTGCTTGGTGTGTGAAATGACCGAAGCAGTCGACGCTAGTACGCAAGCATCAGGTGGACCCATTCGATAGTGGTTTTATTCACTGCCAGTGTCACATGTAGCGGATTTGCAACATCACGTTCCGAGGTACGACATTGCGAGCGCATACACTAGCAGGAGTTAGTAATCTCCTTCAAGGGTGGGTCTCTCGATCATAACAGTAAGAATCCACGGAAAAGTCAAGCAACGCACCAGTCCCAAGTTTGTATCTTCATTCAGTCCATTTGGGCAATTCCGATCGATCGAGGCTAAATCGAAGTAAGTGACGGCATTAGCCGAGTGCATATGTCACGTGATTATTATATATATGACGCGGGTCGCGCATACTTTGTTGATTGACCACTCTTGATCTGTTACAACCACCATCTATCACCACCGTTACTCACTCTCGCTTTTCTGTACAATACACACATGGTCCGTTAACGTTCATTTTCTGGTGATTCGAGTACTTATCTTGTGCGGGCACTTTTTAGTCTGGGAAGGGTGAGTCACTCACAACATGGCCTTTCTGGCTGCTCCTAATCTCTCGGGATTCTGCAGGCAAAGCTGGAAAGTCTGGTGGCAAGGCCAGTGGTGAAGGCAAGGCGCAGTCTCGCTCTGCAAAGGCCGGTCTCCAGTTCCCAGTCGGTCGTGTACATCGTCTGTTGAAAAAGGGCAATTACGCCCAGCGTGTGGGTGCTGGTGCACCAGGTATAAACTCATCCCAATATCCATTCATTCAATCTTAACTTATAGTCAGTATACCTTGCGGCCGTCCTGGAGTATCTCGCTGCCGAGATCCTTGAACTCGCAGGCAATGCCGCCCGTGATAACAAGGTATGTGGGAGATATCGACGTTGTCAGAAGGTACTCAGCATTGTTTAGAAACAACGTATTGTCCCGCGCCACCTCCAACTCGCTATTAGGAATGATGAGGAGTAAGTGTTGAGTCCATTGCAAGACCCCTCGTTAATTGGTTACAGGTTGAACAAGCTCCTCGGTGACGTAGTCATATCGCAAGGTGGTGTCGTTCCTTTCATCAACCCCGAGCTGCTGCCCAGCAAGACAAGGTTTGCTCATTTGATCTTCTCAATTGGGTTTCCATCTGATCAACGCGATAGCAAAGGAAAGAAGGAAGGTGCCAGCCAGGAAGTATAGACATACTAACTTCCCTGAGTTCTGTTATTGGCTCAATATCTTTTTATCATCTGCATCTGATGTATCATGTAGTACTGGTGTTATTTTCCGTTGTAATTCACAAGTATCTAACGAGTTGACATTATATATGGTACCATTTGGTTGCGTCTTGCAGTCTGTAAGGGCAAATGGATCGTTATCGGGTGGTGATGGGCATTGCCTTGACCGATAATAACCACTCTGATAAGCAACACTTCAGGTTAAAGACTCAGCGAGCTCATTCGCTATCTTGGGGATGCTTATCCAGAAAATGCGCCACACAGTGGCGTGTAGTGCGGCTTGAAACTCAACGTGGGACATCCTTGTGCCTCAAGTTGAAACTCGCTCTGAGGATCCAAATTCGGCGGCAGCGCAATTACTCTGTGGCCGTCGAGCCTAACTGGGAGGAAACCCATCAAAGAGGTAGGTCGAGTCTGACAGCACGAAGTGGAGCCGGGTGAACCACTGTTGGACAAAGGCGAAGAGACTAGGTTCCGTATGCAAGCATGAAAGGCAGGTCGGGTTCATTTGCCAAGGTGTGTTCCAACCAAGCATTGACCAAGCGTGGGGTCCAAGGCGGATTCGTTGTCTGAGGCAATGTATACAATCTTGCGAGGTCATGGAGCTGCCCGGACTCGCATGATATAACCTGATCTGGTCTGTGGATAGATTGTGTTAATTGAAGAAAATCGCAATCATACATATCCAATCTCATGTTTCTACACCATTGAGTCATGGTCCGCGTCTCACTTCCGCAATACGTGGGGATTTACTGCGGGCGAAAGAATTAAATCCTTCCAAAGTTGTCTCCATGATATCGGATTTCCCTGTTTCGAGAGATTATCACATATCAACTTGAGATGCAAACCCCAGTTTCATACGCAGGGACCACGCACCACATCTCGCTGCATCACGCAAAATGCTCCCAAAACCTGCATTCGACTGTACTCTTCCAGCTCGATCCACCCCTTGAACACGATCTTACGCTTGTCGTACCCACCCAGCCGAAGTCGGTGAACCGCCCTCGACCCTTTGACGATCTGGGCATCCTTGTGCTTGACGCCGAGGGCGTCAAGGCTTTCTTTGATAAGATCGATGAGAATCTCAGGTCCGATTCCGGTATAAAAGCGGGTAAGTTGTGGGATGTAACGCCGCCCGCCTTGCGTTTGGGACTGTAGTGTGGTCGAGTGAGCAAATCGTTGTAGCACCAGCAAGTTTCATCGCGGAACTCACGAATAAGAGGAGGGATTGCGTGAATTGGGATTGGGCAGAGGACATGATCTCATCCCCGTCAGCATCTTTGCGCGAACTTGAAAGCCAAGTCGAGTCGACCGGTGCCTCGTGGAGTACAGAACGGTGGAACACTCACCTAGCGCTCGAGAAGTCAGGATCGGTGTACATGAGATCACCATTGGTGCGCAAGGATTGAGTGAGCTGTTCAGCCAACGCATGTACACCTTGCGTAGCGAGTTGGCTTGGTCTGAAAGAGTGAACAACGATACCTCATTGTTACTGTTTTGACATACCTTATACACCACGGGTGGGCATAGATTTCGGACATTGTCATACGCTTTTCAGGTTCCAGTGTTAGCATGCTACAAATAAGAGCTATACTGGAGGTTTATTCACCGTCACGAGAAAGAATCCGGTGACATACAGAGAGCAGACGTGCTAAAGTTGGTCCAAGGAGCTTCATTAAATATCTCCCCAGAAAGATATCTGCAAAATTCAGGGCTACGGTCCGTAGGCTCATCCCATGGGGTATCTGAATAAGGGTCAGAACAGCAAGGATGAAAAAGACATACAATGCGTACTGCCAGCGAGCAGTGCGAATAGGATGACGCCCATGCCCCATATATCGATTGGCTCTGCTTGATACGGCACCCCATAATTTAGCTGACATCGAAATAATAAGCAACTGTTCCAAAAAAGGGGGAGTAGATACATACTTCTGGAGCGATGTAGGGTAGGCTGCCACAACGTTCGGTCAAAAGGCGCGTTTTCTCCTTCTGTTTGTAAACGGCGGAGAGGCCAAAGTCGGATATCTTGAGCATTCCGGCAGCGTCGAGGAGGAGATTTTCAGGTTTAAGGTCTCTGTGGCAGACGCCTTGTGTGTGGATGAAGTTCTGGATGAAGTTCAGCGCATGGTACGGTGGGGGACGGGAGCGAGAGGACGTGCCATTCCATCCACTAGCTGCTTAAAATACAGATGCGCCACATCTTCGCCCGTTCCTACGTCTGGAGCTGTGGAAGACTCGAATAACTTGGCACAACGGCTCGATCGAGATACACTCACCGATCTTATCAAACAAGTCCCCTCCCGCGGCAAACTCGAGGAGCATATAAATGCCTGGCATGTAGAGGTGCTCGTACTTTCGTTCCACTACCACGGCGCTGATGAATTCAAGCACGTTGCGATGTTTCAAGGCAGCGTGTATCTTCATTTCCTTTTCTACCGTTTTGCGATCCTTGTCGGTGGTATTATCGTTGATAAAGATCAGTTTGCATGCTGCTACATGATGGTTTTCGACGTGTACGGCTTGGAACACGCTGTTAAATGCGAACATAAACAGAGGAAGAGACAAAGGGGAAAAATGAGTCACGTCGAGAAGCCACCTCCACCGATCTCTTTTACGAGCTGGTAACCTGCAGTCCACCTTGAGTGTACCGCACAGTAAATGAATTTGACGGCTTTGCATACCTGCGACCTTGGGATACTTCATGGCAGAGTTGCAGAGTCACGGTAGGCTTGGAACTGGACTGCCTCCATATTGACATATTCAGATCCAGCGCGCCTGTGGAGGTTGTGACAACGCGCTGTGACGTGATCACGTGTTATCCATCACGCTTTAGTGACTTGGCAGCTCAGCGATTCGCGCTACTAAAGGCGACACCGCGGATCTCTCCGTGGTGCTCATTCGCTGTGCATCCTTCTCGTCATGGGCATAAGTAGAATGATGCACCTCAAATTCTAATCCCAGCCCGGCCCAGCTCTCCATTACAAAGAAAGCAAACTGGAATCGCCTCCGGACATGAAGGGGTATAAAAGCCGTGCAAATTTGCAGCAGCAATCCCATTCATCCGTGAATCCCTTATACTCCAACTCGTTTCTCGTTGGACCATGTTTGGTCTTCTCGCAAAATTCGCGGTTGCTGTTGCCGCCTTTGTTCAGGGTTCGTGGATACCGCTATGCTGTTCACTCATCCTTGTGTCTTAGGCTTTTATAGCCCATGCAGCCCTGCCTCCTAATTGCGATCGCGATGTGACCGTTGTTGCAGGTGATACCTGTGACGCCATATCTGCCAAGCACAACGTCTCCACGTAGGTTGCGTAATGATCCCCACTATACTGGCATTGGCGACTTACTACACAGTCTACGATTCATAGCTATCAGCTCGCAGCTGTGAACACCGGAATCATTAACCCATCCTGTGACAATCTTTATGTTGGCGAGGTAAGCGACCCTTCCGCTCCTGTTTCTAGCAAGATCAAATTAGTGAGACGACTGTTACGCAGGTCCTCTGCCTTGGTCTCACCGGTCAAGACTGCAAAGCCACCTACGTTGCGCGCTCTGGAGATACTTGCGCTAACATCGCTGCCGCGTACAACATCACGAAGGGGACATTGCTCACGAACAACCCGAACCTGAACCAGATTTGCACGAATTTGTACCCTAACGAGGTTAAGCCTTGCATTTATCTGTGGTGCTGGAGGACGCTCATTAAACACTCCCGTAGGTCCTGTGTGTCTCTGGCACGACTTA
>JBBPMT010000185.1:0-22752 GCA_038090455.1 Garcileccinum viscosum
CTAAATAATGGCTTATAGCATCAGGGTCAAATACATGTTCCAATGACATGTTATTTTGAAATGGTTATATCTCACTGCCATGGGAACCAAACCATATGACCCACAGCTCATATTCAAGGCAAGGGTTAGGGCTATTAATGACTCAGCAAGTGTTAGAGCTAATTCCCTCTGGTTCACTTGCAAATGTCAAATCCTTTTAAAATAGCTAAACATTGGGATACTTTTTTGAGCCACTGTAGCTATCTAAATCAGGTAGAATTCCACAAGATCAACTATAGTTACCATATTGCTAAAGCCAATGATGGCGAATATATATCTGCCAACACAGAAGAAGCTACATAAAAAGCTTGTACCAGTATCATACTATGAATTTATAAATGTCTTCTTGAAGAAAACAAGTAAGTGAATGCCAAAGTACAAAATTTGGGACCATACAGTAGATCTGAAATCTGATTTCATGCCTAAGAAGGGTTGATTGATAAAGTTATCTCTCCAAGAACAGGATGAAGTCAAGGCCTTTATGGAAGACCAACTCTCAAAAGGGTATATCAGACCCTTCAAATTATCACAAACATCACCCATCTTCTTTATACAAAAGAAGGATGGCAAGAAGCACATGGTTATGGATTATAGATATTTAAATGAGGGAACCATCAAAAATAACTACCCTCTACCCTTGATCTCATAAATCATAGATAAACTAAAAGGATCTAAGATCTTTACAAAAATGGACCTTTGGAGCTACAACAACATGCAAATCAAGGAAGGCAATGAATGGAAAGGAGCCTTTGTCTATTACCTTGGGGCTTACAAACCTCTCATCATGTATTTTAGCATGTGCAACAGCCCTGCTATGTTCCAGCAAATAATGAATAAAATCTTTGCTGATATGGATGACTATATCATCATCTATCTTGATGACCTGCTGATCTTTTCAAAGCATAATGATATGAAGAAACATGAAGAAGTAGTCAAAAGGATCTTGAAGCACTTGCACAACAATGATCTCTTCATGAAACCTGAGAAATGCTTCTTTGGCATCAAACAGGTAGACATGCTGGGCATGGATGTATCAGAACATGGTGTCTTGATGAACCATACAAAAGTCAAAGGCATGCAAGATTGGCCAGTCCCAACCACTGTAAAAGGAGTTAGAAGCTTTCTTGGACTTACTAACTTCTACCACTGATTTATAGATAATTATAGTCTAGTTGCTCGACCCTTCCACAATCTAACCAAAAAAGATCAACTATTGATCTGGGGGGAAGCCCAACAGAATGCATTTGACATGCTTAAGTGAAAATTCACATCAGCATTGGTATTGGTATATCTGGATGATACAATCCCATATAAGGTCAAATGCAATGCATCAGACTTCACAGTAGGTACCATCCTATTGACCAAAATAGATGACAAATGGCATCCCATGTCATACATGTCCCATTCAATGACCCCCAAACAGCACAATTATATGATTGCTGATAAGGAGAGATGCTAGCCATTATCCTTGTGCTTGAAGGTGCTAGATACCAATTCAAAATATGGACAGACCATAGAAACCTGCAATACTTTATGAAATCACAGGATCTCAATAGGTGTCAAGCACAATAGGCACAATATCTATCTCAATTTAATTATATACTGGTCAACAAACCAGGCATTTCCATGGAAAAAGCAGATGCCCTCTCTAGATGAGAAGATTATATAATCAGCATCAAAGATGATAACAAAAACATAATAGTCAAATACATACAATCTCTTGAATAGATCTCACTATTTGATAGAATCAAAGAAGCTCATTCAGGGTTGAAAGCCCCTGATAGAACAATCCTCTGTGAATGATTATGGCACCACCAAGATAAGATCTGGGTGCCTAGCAAGCTTAGAAGAGGGGTAATCACTCAATTCCATGACCACCCTTTCTTTGGACATAAAGGAGTTGAAAAGATGCTTGACTTTGTTTGTTGCTACTATAGTTGGCCAGGAGTCAAAAACAATATCATTGAATACTGTAAGTTGTGCAACAGGTGTGCATACATGAAACCATCAAACCAGCTACCAGCTGGCTTATCTCAACCACTTCCTGTCACTGAGCAACTTTGGAGTTCCATTTCTGCAGATTTCATCATAGGACTCCCCGATAGCAAAGGCTTTAATGCCATTCTTATTATAGTAGATCAATTCTTGAAAAAAGTCATTCTAATTCCCACAAACAAGTCTATTATGGCAAAAGGAAAAGCTGAACTTTATAGAGACCATGTGTGAAAGAATCATAGATTGCTTGATAGCTTGGTCAGTGACTGAGGACCACAGTTCACATCCCAAATAATGACAGACTTACTTAAATTATTAAAAATTGAAAAGAAAATGTCATCCACATATACCTCTAGATGGATGGACAAACCAAACAGGTCAATTGAGAATTGAACCAATATCTTCATCTCTATATAGTAGAAAAACAAGATCAATGGGCTGATTGGATTACCATTGCCCAGTTTAACTTTAATAACATGAAGTCATTGGCTACCAGTTTTAGCCCTTTCCAAGTTACATGTACATATGCACTATGCCTCAGGATCAAACCCTTTACAGTTAAAGCACTAGCAGCCAAAGAGTTTGCTGAGCAGATAGAGGAAACCCATGCGACTATTGCCAAAAATCTGGAAAAGGCATGGAAGCAGATGAGTCAGCAGGCTGACAAACATAGAAGATCCACTTCTGATTATAAGATTGGAGATGTTGTGCTTCTCTCAACCAAACATCTTACACACTCAGATTGACTGGCAAAAAAGCTTATGGAAAGATGGATAGGATCCTATTAGGTCATAGACATGTATGCCAATGCCATCAAATTATTACTTCCCAAATCAAATAGGGCATATGACATTGTGAATGTTTTATGCATTAAACCATACATTAAACCTCTGGAAAGACAATCCATAGCTCACTCTGGACCAGTATCTATAAATGATAAAGGCAATGACAAGTATGAAGTGGAGTACATCATCAATAGTAGACTCATAGGCTGAGGATTTCAATACCTCATGCACTGGAAAGGTTATGATAAAAGCAATCATACCTGGGAATCTGCAAGCAACTTTAAAAGATCAGCAAGTGAAGCCATCATGGACTTTCATAGGCAGAATTCTTCAGTGCCACAGAAATTGCAAATAACCTATGCATTGTTTGATACAATGTTCTCAATGTCCTTGGAAAACTTCACCTCGGGATCTACAACAGAAAGTTAGGCTTAGGCAATCTGGAATCTTGCTCATAGAAGGGGAGTAATGTTACAACTCTTGTATGGAACCTAACCTTTTCCTTCACCAATAGTATTTTTCATGATCACATGACTTGATATTTGTCACATGATCAGTCATGTGACATCATGTGATCTTATCATTTATTAATGACATTATAGGGCTAGATCAATACATGTACATATACCTCGTGTATGGAAATGCTCCCATGACCATGTGAACACTTAGTACTTATATAGCAGTTACTAATAGCTTATTGTCAGACACAGCATAGTCTGTGCACATGTACCAATAGTATATATACTTGAATGCATCAACCAGCAAACCTCAGTTTGTTCTGGTTAGTTTTCTGCTAGCTTATACAGTCACCATCTCATAGTTTGTGATTATCAAGGTAACCTAGCTGCTGCTAGTGGTCACTTTCATATGGTAATAGTATAATTGCCTGCTATCCAGGTAAAGCCTTAATTGCTGGCTATCATGAGATCTCTCTTAAGTCTAGGATCTGACTCTAAATGATATAGAGAAAAGTTGGATAGGGATGGCATATAATGGTGCTGGTGAGGTGAGGTAGGAGAAGAGAGTCTGTTCTTTGAAAGCAACCAATAGCCAAATCAACTAGGTCACCTCAAAAATCACAAACTATGAAGGAGAACCCATATAGGCTAGTAGGAATCCAACTAGAACAGACTAAGGTCTGCTAGCTGTTGTATTAGCAGTTTGTATACATTACATGTATGTGTATAGACCAGCTTAGGACTGGCTGCTATTACCAATCATATTTATAATGTATACTATATATAACTATGACTCTCACAGTCCTGGGAAGGTCCCCATATATGTGGATAACATGTGCTATAACATACTATGATGTAATGGGTCTAGCCTTAAAGGTCACATGATGTCACATGACTGATTATGTGACAAATATCAAGTTATGTGATTGAAAAAATAGAATAGAAAAGTAAAAGTTAGGTTGAGATAGAGAGATTTGTAACACTTATCACCAAACCCTCTGTCTTGTAAACATTTCCCAGATCATCCAAAAGATCACTCCCTCCCCAAACCCCTCTGTCCACCTTCTCTTTACCCTTATTGAAGAAATAGCCTCAACTCAGACCATCTCTCTCCTTACCCTCATGAAGCAACTAAAGATGGTGAACATTCTTCACCAAGTTGACTCTCTCCTTGGTTGCAAAGCCATCCCTTCTGACAGAAGTGCTGAGAGCCTCCTTTCTCCCCCAAACAAGTCACCATCATTGACTATCTTACTAACCTGATTGAGGATCCTCAAGAAGATTCCATCTCCACACCCTCTCTGTGCCTTTTCATTGACCACCTCTTCAATTACTTCAATGCCCCCTCAACCCCTTCTACCAGCTTATCTCCCCTGGGATCTGAAGAGGAATGCTACCTCCAGCAAGTCAATTGAAACAGCTACTAGACAAGTACCACCCCTTATCATACTACCCATACCCTTGTATTGACCTGTTATTCAGACTTGCAAAAGTGATGGTTGTTATTTCTATGCATTCATTGTCCCATCTCCCAGTTGCATCCTCCTCATTCTTTGTCTCTGCATCCATCCCCCTCATCATGTGTCATTGACATTATATCTTTGTTATTGTAACTATTGTTGTGTTGTCATTGTTGCATTATTGTTGTTGTGTCATCCTTGTTTGTATTGTCATTGATGTCATCCCCTGCCCTGTCTTTACTGTTGTAACTCATCTGATGTTGTTTTTTGTATTGTCAAATATTGCACCTTTGTTGTTCATGTTATTAATGTCACATCATCCTCCTTGTTTATGTCATTGACATTATGCCCTTGTTGTCATGCCCTCATCATCATGTATGTGTTATTGTGGCCATTGTTACATTGTCATTATATTATCCTCATTCACATCATTGTTAATGTCTGGTGGATGTCATGTCCCCATCATGTCTTCACCATCATGAATTATTGTTTGTGTTATTGACATCATGTACTCATTATTGCATCTTTGTCATCATGACTGTTATCATGTTATTATTATCATGTTATCTTTCATGTCATTACCCTCATTCTTGTCCCATTCTATTCATGTGTTGTCATAGTCATCATGTTGTAGCATGCTGTCATTGGTGACCTGTGGGTTGTTGTGTGACTAAGGGAGTAGGATGAGAATAGTGAGGACATGGTGTAGTATTCACTATTATTGGTGTTGTCTCATCATTGTTGTTGCCTGACTTGCATTGTGGCACATTGCTGCATCATCATTGCCTTGTCATACATCCCAATCATCATTGCTGTTATGTCATTCATTGTTGTGCCATTGTGTCATCATTACACCATTGTTGTTCAAGAGGCATCACAGTTCCACACTGCATTAAAGTTAGTGTTGTTGCATTGCAGTGTTGTTATTGGTGTCACATCCACATGGGTCCTGCCAGTGGTTACAGGTGTTGCACAAGTTACCTATGCTCTTGTCTAGGAACTGATCAAGTAACAAATAGACTGACATTCAAAAGCAATATTACAATCATGAAAGCTAGTCAAGATCTACATTGAAACCTATGGAATTTCCTGTGGCACTTATACCATTCCTGGCAATATATCAGTAGTCAATTTATAGAACTGTTATTAGGTACTCACCTTGCAGTTTGGACCCACTGGACTCATAGCTGCTGCATCTTGGCATGATGGATTGGATTTGAGTCATATTTGACCATTAGGCCAAGAATATCAATGTAGACCTCAGCATAAATGTCACACTTGAATATTACTTCTTTTTACTCAGCAGTGATCTTATCAAGTGCAAGCTAAATCTGTCCAAGATGCATGTTAGTGGTGTAAAAAAAATTTTAAATGGGACATTTGTATACTGCTGTAGCTGTTACAGTCGACATCGTCCCCGAGGGTTGTACCGTCTCCTTATCCCATCCTGTTTCGTTCTCTCACGTTGATTCTCCTCTCTTCCTTTCGGCCGACGGATCCCCTCTTTTTTCTCTTCTTCCATCTTCGGACTAACTCCTTATCTTCCTATCGTCTTGTCAGTTTATCTCTTATCTCTTATCTTCTTATCATGTACGCATAGCCTTCCGCAGCTTCTGACTCATTCTTACTGCGGATGACTCATTTCCCTTCCATGTGATTCCATCGCATTCCATCTCGATTCCTCTTTTTGTCTTTCTCTTGTTCACTGCTACTACATAGCTTGGTCCGTGCGCTGCACCTTCCTTTATAAATACCCGTAGCACGATGGTGTTTGTCCCTTAGCTAGTTCTACGCAATTCAGCGTCGATTCTCAGCTGCCTCGAGCTCTTGGTGTGTGTACACGCAAGATAGAGAGACCCTTCCTTCCTCCAAGCTAGACTTGACGGACTCTTCGTGAGATTCTCGTCTAGGCTTGTGGTAGTACTTGAAGTACAGATCTTTCCTTCGACGCCCAGCGTAACAGTAGCTATGAGTGAAACAGCAGCATGTGAAACCTTATTTTTGAATACCTCAAGGAAAAGGATCACTAGAGAGTTGGAACTAGTGTAAAAAAACTCTATGATGAGGGTGGAAAGTACTGGGTATGTGAGGTTGTTCATTTGACCCTAGGAAACTATTAAATTGTGGTTAGTACAATAATGATAACTTACCTCCTTGTTTGTGCCATGCTTCAAGAAGCCCTTGTGGTTTATGAGAGCTTTCATGATATTGGCATTGACAGCACAATGATTCTGAGGATCCCACTCATAGTGCTCACAAACAAAAATTTGTGCTTTCTTCTTCAGAGATGAGCATCAACTTCCAATGTCTTTCCATAGCTGATGGTATGTCAGTAAAGGGTGAATTAGTCAGCATTCATATGTATAAGCTTTGCAAGATTGTTTGAATATTGGGGCCACCATCCTAGTGGGTAATTAGTTGGTCAGATATGCATTGAATGAACATTGTACTTACCTTTGGGAATGTTTAAGCTTTGCTTACATTGCTCAACTACAGCCTCATTTATATACTTGTCAGCCTTCATGTTGAATTGTAAATGCAAAGGAAATGAATTGATGGATCCAAGGTCATAATGGGAAAACTGTTTAGCATACTTAATGATATTATGAATTGGAGAGGGGTAGAAGCTTAGCTGTAATAGATCTATCTCTATACTAGAGGCAGTGGCAGAAAGGGCAGGTTGAGAAAAGATTTCAGGGGGTAAGTTGGCATTAGTGAACAATAAGAACAAAGCTGCAGAGTGCAGGTGTGCTGAATCAGATGCATCCACTTCATTTGAATTTTCCAAAACAGAATAGATATGGTCATTGCTGTGAGAATGTTATAATGTGGACATTTGCTGGTTTCAAGAAGCTAAAAGCTTTGCATTATCTGGAAGACAAGGTAGATGGTTTCACTGGTGATGCTGAGCAACAACATTCTTTGCAATGCCTGATAATCTCATCAGCACAGCACATCAAGAGATAATGTGCCCACTTTGAGATTTTGCATGGGTGTGATGCTGAAATGAATCAGTAGTGTCTAATTGAATGCAAATGCACTAAGTAAATGTCCATGAAATGGAATGAATACTCATGTTCATTGCAAATGGTAGACTCCACAAAGTGCTCATCCTCATCAAGGATACTTTATCAATTTTATGCACTCCATAGTCAGCTCATGTACCTTGAGACTCTGCAGCCAATGCAAGTTGATGAAGTTAAGACATCTACTGTATTGGCTAAGAGGTGGGCATGTCATTATATGGCATTCCATAGAGATCATTATCATCAATCTGATAGAACCTTTTATATACTACATACAATGTCTGTAATAGTAATATTAAATAAATGTTCTGGAATATTCTAATCAATAGCAGAAAGAACTCTTATCTGTATGAGTTAGCTATCTACTGCAAATGAGTAATCCTATTTGTGATAGCCAATAGAATAAATCCCTCTTATCTATGATATCATAGATGAATAATAACAGAGATGTAAGAATAGAATGTTCTGGACTAGATAAATAATTATTGAACATTCTAGAAGAAAATCTAAATATAGACATAGCTAAGTACTGTATAAAATATTAAATTCTCAACAGACTTGCTCATTGAAAACACAGAAGAACTTGGAGAGATGGAATAGAAATCCATAGATAAGACTATTGAAAACCTACCAAGCTATTGCAAAATACATAATGTAGAGAATACTGGATAATACACTCATGGATGTCTAGCAGGGCCAGCAAAACCTTATGCCTGACCTTGAAAACCACCACTAGATGTTATCTAAGACATTGAAGGCATATTGAAGCTGAATTGACCAGATTGCAATGGTGTGAATATTGGCCAAACTAACAAACTTCATATAGTAGAGGGTCTCATAGTAGAGGGTCTTACCCATTGGAGGGTCTAGCTTTTCTTGTTACTGTCTTGAGTGTCACCTGGATAACAAGAAGCCATCAGGTTGATCTTTTGCCCTTGGGTCACTATGTAAGTATTCAAGTTGAGTCTTTTTGGGGTTTTGCAAGTTGCATTAATTCAAGGTTCTGCAGCTGCTGAACTAAACCCCTATGATCTCTTCTAGAACATCCAGAACATCTTGACTGGAACTCTGCACTATGTCCTGTAATTTGTAAAACCAAGGGACAAATGAAAAGGTCAATTAAAGTAATATTTACCTGGTAATTCAACCTCCTTATTATCAAACAATTCCTTGAATCTGAGTCATTTGGTCTTAGAAGCAACTTCTTCCCTTGATGAAGTAGTCTCCTCAGAGCCAGCAGATTTCTAACTAAGCTGCCTTTTGTGCAGCATGGCCAGATGGGCATTGCTCCCTTAGTTTGAATCCAGCTTTCTTACAACTTATAGGCAAATCACTTAATATGACTCTGAGTCAACAATGCATACAATATATTTTTCATTACATACAACTGTACTCCAACTTGGTCACATTATTGCATAGGCAGAAGAATAAAAATCAATAAAACAAATCCAGAGTTTTCATTGCCATGATGGCTTTTCCAACAAGCCCTTGCTTTGTCTTGTAATTTGATGTGGGGAAAGTGAGCTGGTGCTCACAGCCTTTTGGTTGGCAGGGAGTCAAGAATGATTAGAGTTGGAGCAGTTTATCCTAGAGTGCTTTGAGGGGGGACTGAAAGGGACAAATTCATTGGAATCATTATCTTGAGGTTATCTCCAAGTCCTCACATCCTGATGTATCAGGGCCAAGTCACTCCAGATAACAGTGTGTCCAGACATCAAGAATCTCTGCACTGCTGGGGGACTCAGCACTTTGGCAACAATTGATGATCCAGGCTTAAACTGGATAGTATGAGGTGTGCTGTCACTCCTATGCACCTTGAGCAGTATATCATCCCAGTCTTTGGGATGAAGTTCAGAGAGCATTGTGACAAGATGTTTGATAAGAGTGTCATAGTCAAACAAACTCTTGCAATAAAAGTTTCCCTGTTCAATAGTTGCTAGAGATATGAGAATTTCCATCCAAAGGCATGTCAAGAGTGGGATTACAGATTTGAAATATAGGTGGATGTGCTGCACAATAGATGGGGTACATGTTAGGTCTGACTGGATGGTGATTGTTTTCAGTGCACTTGGCTCAAAAGTGTTGAAAAACTAATTGTAGCATTTTGCAAGCTCATCTTTGGATGTCATCTTAAGGGCCCCTCAAATATGACACATATTCCCACAAGAACATAGTACAATGACTTCAAATCATGTAGCTTAGTATGCATCACTGGTTGCCATGGACCTGCCATTGTGAGTTGGCCAGACATCCATGACCAGGTTCCCTAAGTCATATGTCAGTTCCAGCAGATTGAATAAAGATTGAGCTCTTTACTGTGCAATATAATGGGCATAAATCAATTGTTTGGCAAGAATCCTCAATGGAGTCATCAATACCCATTCATAACATGATATTGTGCTTGTCTGTGAGCTCTGAAACAGGCAGCAGTATAGGTCCCTTCCCAGAACCAACCTGATGTGCAGGGACACAATTATCATAGTTAATGGGTGGCTCATAGTGCTTGCCTTTGATTAGCAATGTTGGAGGATCATCAAAACTGGGAGAACCAGCTTTTGTCCCTGTAGTATGTAATACACTTGTAGTTTCAGCAGAGGAGACCATGGGAACAGCATAGCTCTAGTCTCCAAGAACTCCATGCTGTTTGAGATTGTGTATTCTCTGGCATATAATATTCCAAACATCTTCACTCAGATTTTCCATGATAATTCTGTAATTAGTGCAATCTTTTGAGGAGGCAAGGAAAAGGTTTATGGGGCTGATATTGTGGTGAAGGATTTTGATGATCTTGAAAGCATTCTTGTGTACTGAAGGGCTAAGGCTTGATCAGAAATCAAAGCAAGTGTTTAAGCAAAAGCCAACTAACCAACTATATAATTCAAGAATGCAACAAGGAGCTCCTCAAGAGATATGAACTCCAGGATAAGTTTGGCAATAGTACTTATAACCAGATATGATAGGACCTGAAGGTAAAATTTGGAACTAGGTGGGAGAGCTGAGTGAAGAAAATACATGAAGTTGTTCATTTCTAGACCTACACCTACTGGAAGAGCATTTCTAACTTGTTATTTACTTATGAATTGAGGGACTCCTTTGATGTTATGCTGTTCAAGAACACGTATTGCTAGAGGATCAAAGGGTGGGTAAAATAATACATCAAATAGCCCTGAATAGGATGATGCATCACCTGCCAGTGCACAAATAGAGAGCATAATGCATCACTTGTCTGGTAGCAGGCTGAGGATCTGGAGCAGGCAAGGTGATGTATCACAGCCTACTTACTAGTAGGACAGGTGAGATTCAAGGTGATGCATTACTGAAATGTTATACTATTGCATCATACTTTTGATAGTAACTACAGTCATTTGATGCATCAAAGTAACATTATAGCCTAAATTCAGCACATATTGTTTTATGTATGTCTGCACTCAGTCACAAGGGTGGTGGGGACTGCTAAATTGTTATAATGATGCATGTTATAATTCAGTCCATCTGCCACAATCCCATATTCTATAGGATAACACTTTTTCAATACTTGTAAGGCCTCTTGTCCTAAATCAAAGTCTTTCACAAGAACTGAGAAACTGTAGTAGTCTGCATATGTCAGATAATTGAAATCCTTACTTTGATTTCTAAATGCTTGGAACATAATATGTACCAGCCTGTCAACTTTGCAAACTACTATAGTAGGTATTCCAATATCAGGAAGTACTTTTGGGAATTAGATGCCACCCATGCTAGTTTTGTGTGTTTCATCTTGTAACAGCTCATGGAATATGCATTGCATATATGCTGCTATGTGATCAATAAGCTGGAAAGGCATCTGGCTGGTCATTGAATGATGCCCAAATCTGGAAAACTGCTACTATATGTCTCAATTTCAAAGGAATTATTTTGATCTGCCAGGGAGATGAATTATATAATTTACATCAGGTCCATCAATTTGCTCTCTGATTTGATTCACATGAGGCAGAATGTCCCCTCATACTCAACTCAGATATGGTCAAGAGATGTCTTGAGTATACACATGTGGATTTTCTGAATAATGCAGCTTGTAGTCAACCAATCTCTTTTTTCTACATGTGGGAAATAAACTGCAATATGATGGCTAATGGTTTTACTTTGCTACATTGACTAATATAGGCATATAGCTCAATGGATGGTTCTACTTCCCCTCCAATAGTTTGCTGTACTTTTTTATAAATGCTAATATACTGTGATTAGCATGCACTTAGTTGTGGCATGATAATCTTCTTGCATGGACACCATTTTTGGCAATTGCCAATTAATTGACATATTATGTGGTACCTCATTTTCCCCAAAGCATAGGACATGCAACATATGATCAAAGTGCAATGTGTGTCCCCATCTAGAGTTGGACACTATAAGAGAAGATATTGACCAACACCTCTTCTCCAATCTTTTATCCCCTCCATCTCCTCCCTCATAATTTCAACATGTTGATATTCCAAGGAATTCTGCAAGTGCACAATCTGAAGGCCAAGACAAGAGCAACTGCTTAAAAGGCTATCAAGGATACTATCAAGACATTGTGCATTCTCATGAAGACCATGCCAGAGGATCATGAGAACTTGTAGGAGGAGAAAGACATGTGGGTGGACCTTTGAGGAAATGCAATGGTAAGTCTGACTTTATTCATGGTTTTTGATTGGTGCTAACACTTTGATTGTACATAGGATGCCCTAAACACAGTCTTCACAGAGGCCAGAGAGCTTGGAATTGAGGCCCATATCCCAGAAGATCATGTGCAAGAGATTAGTAAAGTGGATGGTATGTGGAATTAATGGTCCACTCTGTGCTAGCTTTTCAGCCCTGCCCCTACTATTCTGCCATTCCCCACCATCCTGCTATCCCTGACCACTCTACCATCTGCCACCACCCTGCCATCTGCCATTATCCTGCCATCTGCCATTACCCTGCCATCTGCCATTATCCTGACATCCTCTGTTTAATCCACCACCTAGCTCACCAATGCAGCACTGCTGCTGCAGATCACTTACACTGCTGCCAAGTTTCCACCCTCCACTACTCCCTCTCCTATAGACACCAACACTGCATCATCTCTATTCACCTTGCCTTCTGCTGCTATTATATTGCTGGTTCCTGCCATTGTCACCCACTTGACTGCTATGTCAGCCAATGAGGATCTGTCAATGGAAATGGACTGCAATGATGCTCTAACCTTCATCCTCTTGCTCTAGCTTGTGGCTGCTGGTAGTGCCTGTTACAATTGTCTAGAGCCCCCTACTTATTTTCCTATCTTCCTCTCATCTTCTCAACTTCCAAGACTGTATTCCATTTTTCTTGTACCAATATAGTCATGATCTTCTGACTCATTCTTCTTTGTTGCTGACTACTATATGTACTTCCCATTGTCCCTTATTATTTTATGATGCCATTTTCTCAGCTAATTACTATTCTGCCTATAGTCTATTTTCTTCTATTTAAATACTTTCAATAGGCAAACTCTTTTTCTTTAACCTTGATCTCCTTAAGTATCCATCTAGATATCTCTCAGAATATACTTAGTGTTCAATTGCTCCAGTAGTCCTCATCCTACTCCTAAATGGATGCTCCCTCTGAACCATAGTATAACCTAGCAGCCATCCTGCTGCTTGAGTATTAGTATTGATCCCCTGATCCTCAACACTACCACATAGCCCCCTTGATTCCTTAACCCTCAAGGGCTTCATCAACCTTGCCACCTCAGAACCCCTTTCATCTCTAGTCCTCCCTCTATTCTTTCTCAAGGCCATACTCATTCCTACCTGGGCCAAATGTGACAACACCATCTCTGACTTGTCAGCTGTCAGAAGAAGACTTTTACTGCTGCTTCTCCAGATTCCAGAGGCTTTAAATGAAGCCTCATTGCCTTCTGCAGCCACTGCTCCTTTGGTTGCATCAAGCAAATTTCAGAAGGTGAGTTATATTCACTACCTACTGACTACATCACAAGCAAGCTGATATGTTCTCAGCATCACAGGATGGAGGTTTTAAGCACATTGACAATTGTGGGATGTATAGCACCCAGAACATAATGTTAGAGGAGGAAGATGAAGATGAAGATCCCTCTAAGAAGAAAACATCTACACTACAACCTGAATTTGATTCCAACCATGGCCCAATCTATTATGAGGATGGATTCATCTGCCCTGGGATGGATAAATACATCAAACTCTACAACTGCTGTTAGAGGCAGGAGATTATGTATGTGCTATGAATATCCCAGCATAACATGTGAGCCTTGTTGCACAGCAAAAAAGAAATGTGACAAGTTGAGTAGAAGAGGGTGGCCAGTGGCAGTGCCAAAGAAGGCAGAGGATACCAAGCTGAAAAAGCCACTGCATGAGTATTGGATCCATATTTCTGCAGTTGTATTCTGATTGAAAAGACAGCAAGGAAGTTTACTGCAAAAGTGGCTGCTTTCAAGGCAACCAAGACAGGCAGTCTCAAATCCACTACCAAGACCACTGGTGCTAAGTCCACCACTTCAAACACCAGTGGTAGCAAGTCCATCCCAAAGTCTTAATTCATTTCCAACAACATGGACAATGATATCATGGAGATATTCACCCTCAAGCAGTATTCACCACCATGCAAGCAATCCAAAAAAGGCAAGAAGTGCATTTTAGCATCCAACCATCAGACAAAGAAGATATGCTAGTTTTGGACTGCATGAAAGAGAGACTGTTGAAACTCCAGTCAGAAAATGAGTGGATTGAGGCTGAGATTCTGCAGATGGGGCCAAACACCACCATAGATCTGCAATGTAGGGAGGCTGTTACGCTGGGCGTCGAGTGCGTCAAGCAATACCACAAGCCTAGACGAGAATCTCACGAAGAGTCCGTCAAGTCTAGCTTGGTCAAAGGGGAGCGTCAAACAATACTACAAGCCTCTAGCTTGTTGGAAGGAAGGGGTCTCTCTATCTTGCGTGTACACACACCAAGAGCTCGAGGCAGCTGAGAATCGACGCTGAATTGCGTAGAACTAGCTAAGGAACAAATACCATCGTGCTACGGGTATTTATAGAGGAGAGTGCGGAGCACGGACCAAGCTATGTCGTAGCAGTGAACGAGAGAAAGACATATCAGGAAATTGAGATGGAATGCGATGGAATCGCATGGAAGGGAAGTGAGTCATCCGTAGTAAGAATGAGTCAGAAGCTGCGGAAGGCTATGTGTACAAGATAAGGAGATAAGACGATAAGACGTTAGTCCGAAGACGGAGGAAGGGAAAAGAGAAGGGATCCGTCGGCCGAAAGGAAAAGAGATGAATCAACGTGAGAAAACGAAAAAGGGTAGGATAAGGAGACGGTACAACCCTCAGGGACAATGTCGACTGTAACAGAGGCCACTCCAAATACATCAAATAATGTGTTGAAATTAGTAATGTATACTTATTATTCATTACTAATAGTTGACCTATAGATGAGTTATGAAGTCATCTAATATCTATTGATCACTACTGATCATTAATAATCACTACCCTAAAGGTAAAATTAGTGCTAGCCCCTATACTCAAGAATGTCTCAAAACTATATTCCAGCACTGTTAAGCAGTATTGAGAGGTGCTGCTAAGGGCTCACAATACCTGCCCTAAATACCTAATCAATAGACTGATCAGACTTAGATAACTAATTATAGAACTTACAGATATACATAGATCACTTAATGATCTACACTTAGAAAATATGTCAATATAATACATCTGTCATTAACACATTGTTATGTATGATAGGTTGACATCTTTGTAACATTGATACTTACTCATATTTGTAAATGCTTTATACTTTTCTATTGGTTACTTACAAGTTTTAGTTCATTTCTAACTGATCCTATCTTACAGTACAAATCTTCAACCCACTTTTCTCTATTCAGATATGTTCTACATACATATAAATGCTATAGAAGTAGTATATAAAGCCACTACAAGTGACTCAGATAAATACAAGCTATTCTTTTAGAATATCTTACTTGCTTCAACTGCTTACTCCTGAAAATGCTGGTGAGTTTCACACCAAGTCATTTCCCTCATTGCACAACTACACTCAAGAGAATTATCTAAATTCCTTTACCTTTTATGTTTTTTATGTCCCTGATCCCAGTTGTGAAAGGAGCAGCAGTAATGAGGCTAATCCAGCCCATACTGTAAAAATGATGCATGAATTGTATTCTAACTCAGAGGTGATATATAATGCAAAGCTACTTATAACAATGAGGCATCACTATGTATGTAAACAATAAAAATTTTCATTAATACAGAAACATAGCTCAATGCAGTACATGTTTTCTGCGATGATTTATTCGATTACATAAGCGCTTTCAATGTACATTCCCACACATTCACAATATCAAAAACATATCCAATTTTAGGCAATTGATATAGCATATATCTCCCTTTTGCTTTTTCATCAACCACACATTCTCTTGATATCTATATGTATTATATCTGTTTGCTACAGTATTATATATATATATATAATGCTTTCTTATAACCATTTCAATTGTAATATTTAATCAATTTTGATGTGAATATATAGAAATAGACAAAAAATACAAAATGGAATTGCAAAATTTACTGTATAGGTCTATGGCTTCTGAAAATTGATTCCAAAGCAAGTACTATGTATATAAATGCTGGAATAAAAGGATTTACCATGGGGTGGTATTTCTATACAAGTAGGCATATATTGTCTCCTACTCTTGAATTACAGAAAAGCAGTTTATATTTTTGAATGGTCAGGTATCTATATTGTGAAAATTAATATAGAAGTATTTTATATAGATATCTACATCATATCAATAGCATGGAGTCAAGAGAGCTTTCCTTGGAATACAGGAGTAGATATGCCATCCTATCCCTGAATTTCAAAAAAGCAGTTCACACATTTAAACAGCCATGTAGGAATGTTACAAAACTTGATGGGGGAGTATCTCATATATATATATACACCATATTAGTAGCTCAAAATTGAGGAAGCTTTCCCTAGAATACAGGACTAGATATGACATATTCTCCTATATATACTGAAGTAAAGCAACCATTCACTGTTAGTGACATTGAACGAGCTATCGGGTATAACTCTAGAATAGGAGTTGATCCAGTAACGAGGATCCAGTAGTCACTAAGGAGGGTTTGCTATAGACCTCCGCAATTGACGATGACTATGTGGTGAACTCAGGAATAAGGGATAAGGAAATCCCGTTCTGTAGAACTGAGATGAGACTATGGGTCAATCGCCGAGAAGAACTAGACTGGGGGTCTAGGACTTCAAGGGCCTATATTATATACTACGAGTACATGTGCACAGACCATGCCTTAAGGGCAGGTACCTGCTATCTATGGCTATAGTAAAGAGTCCATGAGGTAGACGCGTGCATGATAGAAGTAAACAACGTGATGTGGCAGAATGGAAGCCAGGGACCATGAGAACAATGAAAGAAGGCCATGTACCATGAGGTGTGGCAGATCTATAAATAGATGAATAGAAGATCAAGGGAATGAGATCTGAGATCTATCAAGATACAATGGAGATCTGGATCAGGAGATCACATTGGCGATGAAGGGTGAAGAGCCGAGCATCTATAAAAGTGTCAATAGATATAAACAAGAGAATAAACAATAGACCACGTGATAACTGGCATCTATAGTCACATGACCCAATAAGATACTCGTGGGCATTAATGTAGGCAGCAATCAGGAAAGGGGGAAAGCCATATCCAGAGCCCTAGATTGGGGTTTAGGTAGATCATAACAGAGTTCACAACATTCACTCAGGTGTCAGGGCAACTATGTAGGCACTTAGAGTACATATGATGCAATATAATACTATATTTGCAAAAGGCTAGCATGAGATATGAGTGCTGGAGATGCAAAATAAAAATGGAGATGTATGGGAAACTGACTTTGCATTTAAGAGGCTTGTAAAAACATACCAGAAACACAATATTTCAGTACAAAAAGGGCACTAAGATTGCCTAGGAAGATATTTATATATAGCAGTAATCTTTCTAAGCACAGTTCCTAATGTGATATAACATGAAAGTGTTCCAAAATGAAACTATTGCATACATTGCATTGAAGCACTACAACTCAAGTTGATTCTATAGAAGATTTATTCACTTTATTGTGCTTTTTCAATATCTAAAATACTATTAATGCCAAACTGAATTACTAAAATAGTTTCTAATAAACAGAAATGGTTCCCCTGATAGTATTAGTGCACTCTGTTTCATCAAAATGTTGTGTTCCTGGAATGTTTTTACAAGCCTCTTAAGTACAAAGTCATTTTCCCACACATCTCTATTTTTATTTTGCATCTCCAGCACTCATATCTCATGCTAGCCTTTTGCAAATATAGTATTATATTGCATCATATGTACTCTAAGTGCCTACATAGTTGCCCTGACACTTGAGTGAATGGTTGCTTTACTTCAGTGTATATAGGAGAATATGTCATATCTAGTCCTGTATTCTAGGGAAAGCTCCCTCAATTTTGAGCTACTAATATGGTGTATATATGTATATGAGATACTCCCCCATCAAGTTTTTTCCTATATGGCTGTTTAAATGTGTGAACTGCTTTTTTGAAATTCAGGGATAGGATGGCATATCTACTCCTGTATTCCAAGGAAAGCTCTCTTGACTCCATGCTATTGATATGATGTAGATATCTATATAAAATACTTCTATATCAATTTTCACAATATAGATACCTGACCATTCAAAAATGTAAACTGCTTTTCTATAATTCAAGAGTAGGAGACAATATATGCCTACTTGTATAGAAATGCCACCCCATGGTAAATTCTTTTATTCCAGCATTTATATATATAGTACTTGCTTTGGAATCAATTTTCAGAAGCTATAGACCCATACAGTAAATTTTGTGATTCCATTTTGTATCTTTTGTCTATTTCTATATATTCACATCAAAATTGATTAAATATTACAATTGAAATGGTTAGAAGAAAGTATTATATATATATATATATAATACTATAGCAAACAGATATAATACATATAGATATCAAGAGAATGTGTGGTTGATGAAAAAGCAAAAGGGAGATATATGCTATATCAATTGCCTAAAATTGGATATATTTTGGATGTTGTGAATGTGTGGGAATATATGCTGAAAGTGCTTATGTAATCGAAAAAATCTCACAGAAAATATATACTGCATTGGGCTATGTTTCCACATCAATGAAAATTTTTATTGTTTATATAGGTGATGCATCATTGTTACAAGTAGCTTTGCACAACAATAAAATCTCTAGTTACAATATCTAATGCATCATTATTATACAGTGAGGTGCAAAACTGTTGCAATGCCTAACCCCAAACTGGGGCATAAAGCGCCCCGCTATCACTCATGGGAATTTCACTTTGCTTTGGTGGGAACAAATAAAGTACAAACCCTTAGCTACAATGTTGTCCCCAGGGTCATGTGATTTCGCTTACATACTGCAAAGATACATCCATTTCAAAACACCAATACCATTGCAACAGTTTTGCACCTTTTGCTTTCCAGGGTATATTAGTACTTGGTATTGCCTCCCTTTGCCTTGATAACTGCTTCAATCCTTCTAGGCATGCTCTCTATCAACTTCTGACACTCTTCAACTGCTATCCCCTCCCAATCAACCTGAACTCTCTCCTACAATTCATGAATCCCCTTAGGAGAGGAATTATGATCTGCTAGTCTTCTTTTGAGGTAACCCCAGAGGTGCTCAATGGGGTTGAGGTCAGGAGACTGTGCAGGCCATACCATAGTATGAAAATCCTGCTCCTGAAGCCAATCCTTCACCTTCTTGCAAGTATGTTTGGGGTTATTGTCCTGCTGAAAGCTGATGTTAGGAGGATCAAGACCATAAAACTGCAAAGAATTGAGCAGTTCATCCTTCAAAATCTGAAAGTAAAGGTCCCCATCCATTCTATCATCAATCTTGGTAGCATAGCCAACTCCCTGCCAAGTCATATAGCCCCACATCATCAAAGAACCTCCTCCAAACTTTACTGTACCTTCCACCAGCCTATCATTTAGCCTTTCCCCTGCCTTTTTCCACACCCACTTGCACCCATCTGACCCTAGGCAATTGATTTTGGTCTCATCAGACCATACTATCTTCTTCCAGTCCTCTAGAGTCCAATCTTTATGAGCATAAGCAAAGTCTAGATGAGCTTTATGATGCTTGGCTGAAAGAAGAGGCTGTTTGGACTTGACCACAGCTTTTATACCTGTCTTCCTCAACTGTTTGCACACTGTGGAAGAGAGGCTGGTTGACTATATTGGTGAGTGCCTTTGTCACCTGAACAGCATTCTCTGCCTTTCCAGAGGAGATGAGATAAATGGCATGCCAGATATTGGCAGAGGAAAGCTTGGATGAATGACCTCCAGTAGCTTTTTGGAGCTCAGAATGCTCTTTGGAGCGTAATCTGGATATGGTAGACACATTAAGACCAGTAGTGGATGCAATAGAGTGAGCAGATTGGCCAGCATCAAGCATAGAAAGGATAGTTTGTTTTTGAGTAGGAGAAATGATTCTCATGATGGTTGTGGTTGGAAACAAAGATGCATGTGAACTATTTTAAACTCAAGCATGGTTCTAATACGTGTATGTTTGTTTGTATGACCAAACATAACCAAATAACACTTAATTTGAATGTAATGAGCAAAGGATGCAAAACTGTTGCAATGATATTGATGTTTTGAAATGGCTATATCTTTGCAGTATGTAAGCAAAATCACATGACCCTGGGGACAAAGTTGTAGCTAAGGGTCTGTACTTTATTTGTTTCCACCAAAGCAAAGTGAAATTCCCACAAGTGATTGTGGAGTGCTTTGCGCCCCAGTTTGGAGTTAGGCATTGCAATGGTTTTGCACCTCACTGTAGGGACAGGTGGCTAATCTGGAATGGGTCCTGTGAAACATTCCATGGTATCAGTACAATGAAATTAAGCACCTTGAGTGAGCATATTCTGAGTCACCAAGTAACTTAAGGATATGCCAGCAAACAAGATTAGGTGGAGATCACCAAGTGGGTGAGTGTTCTGTTATATACTATTTAGTTCCACATTGATTTTTAGTTATGGACAATGCTATGCATATTGGAGCATAAGGAACAACATAGTAGTATGTCACCATTCAAATGTAGTTATATAAGCTGGATGGATTTCAAAATAGTCTCTCCTCAGCAACACATGGACAAATGGAATTATTGCATCAAGGGACTGTATTGTTGGTGGAATTGACTATATGATTGGCCACAGACATGCATTTATCATTATTATTTAAGCTTGCTCAACTGATACTTGTAGTCTTTGAGATGGAATGGGTATAACTTGGGAGATGATGCCTCCCATACCTTCAAGAGAAATATCAAACTGCTTCACAGTGAGGTCCACATCTGGCCACCAATTCTGTAGATTCAAACTGCAGCACATAAACATCAAACTATGGCTTTGCTTGACCAGATTATAGCCAAATATGGCTAGAAATGATTATTTACAACCATCATGACAGAGGATGAATTTATCCTTGCTGTGACAGTACTCATATGGAGCCATAGTAATGCTAGATTACATGCCTTGCTCCCAGAGGCATCTGTTCTTGCAGGTATGTCCAGTGCTGCACACCATAGGAAAGAGCTAACTGCATGTTGGACATGGAACAATCTCCAAAAGCTTACAACATTGCCTGATAAATCCTGGATATCCCAGGAATATATGCTGATCCTCTTGTAACTTGGGAAGTGGTGATTCTTTCTTGTTGGGGGTGGATTATCAACATCATGCATACACTCAAGAATCTGGAAACTGGAAAGTTGAGTATGCAATAGGCAACATCATGTTATACAAAGTCTGAGATAAGATATGTGAGACATGCAGCATGTTTTGTGGTCTACCAACAACACATTGCAGGAATATATGGGCAAGCTGCAAAGCTGCTGATGTCTAGGTTATAGAAGGAATATTTGTTAACCCACCCAAAGGTGACTATGTAGTCTGCAAGAAAGCTTTGTGTGAGTTGTACAATTTTGTGGACATTGTCTTCCAAGAGTTGGCCACCAAGGAAAATATACTGTATTATAGTTCTCAATTTCTGTTTTTTTGCAGAATAGATGTTGGGCTCATGTTTGATGGAGATGATGAACCACACTACTTTATTGATAAGGTCAAGCATATACTCACAATAAGTCTGTGGTTAGGGATGGACAAAGTTTCTGAGCAGAAAACAATGATTGACACACTTGAAAGGGTATTTTATGCATATCTCACTCAACTATGGAGTCCATATTTATTCTAATACTAATATTGCACATCTGCAAGTATTAAAGAATGTGCAGCCCTCCTGTTGTCCACATCTACTTACAAATATAAACATGGTGGCCACTATACACTTGAGTAATTGAGCACCCATCTAGCTCAGTTAGGCCTGCAGAACTGAGGCTCTTTTTTAGATAACTCTTTTTCAGTTTGAGTTTGATGCAATGCATCTACATGGAACTGAATGCATAAATTTGATTATTGCAGGACAAAGGTGGGCAATTGACAGTTAGAGTAGAGTGAAGGTAAGCACAAACAGCAGTCATGTGCTTGCATGAATTTTGCAAGTATTATCCTGGTGGCTATAACCTATTCACATATTAGTATTAGGAGGACAATGCAAGAACAAGAAATGAAGGGGTTATGATATACAGTGGCTCAAAAAAGTGTCCCAATGTTTAGCTATTTTGAAAGGATTTGACATTTGCAAGTGAACCAGAGGAAATTAGCTCTAACACTTGCTGAGTTATTAATAGCCCTAATCCTTGCCTTGAATATGAGCTCTGGGTCATATGATTTGGTTCCCATGGCAGTGAGATATAACCATTTCAAAATAACATGTCATTGGGACACTTATTTGACCCTGATGCTATAAGCCATTATTTAGTAAATAACATAAGGTTCTGATGGATGCTATGCT